>APFE031069049.1:0-24498 GCA_000404065.3 Pinus taeda | reverse complement strand
TAAAAAACTTATTTCTTTTTATATATATCAACACAATTTTCCATTACAAATCCACAAATTTAAGTTAATTTAAAACTCTGATATCTTATTACCTTATACATTTCATATTAAAACTCTTTTGCAATTCAAAATCCACATTTAGACTACTCAATTATATTATATAAAACTCTAATAAAATATAATACACAATACAAAATATTCTCAATCTTATAAATAAAATTTAATTATATATTTTATTCATCCAAATTTTATTTTTAAGGTAAATAATTTTATCATATATATCCATTCTATTAATTAATAAAAAGTTAAATTTGAAAATATAATTTACTATTTATTTTCAATAAAAAAAACCAAAAGTAAATAATAATTGCTGCTGAATTATTTCTCAGCAATTAATAAACAGGTTAACCTTCTTAAATTTATAATAATAGTTGAAAAATAATAATAATAAAGCAACTACATACATTTGAAATAAATTATAAACCAACTACATAACTATTTGAATTTAAATTTATTAACAGAAAATTAAATCTTAAAAAATTGATTAACCAAAAGTTAAATGTTAAGAATATAATTTCTTGTATTTTATGCTGAACATATACGGCACACCATGCTCAATTTTGCCCAAGCCAGTAGATTGAACATGTGGGTCATGACCGTCACATGGTCCACCTGAGAGAAAATAACAACCTGACACACTGTGCTCTACGTAGATTAAGCAAGTGGGTCGTAACCAGGTTTTTATTGTACACGTTAGATCGAAACGGACAGCGTACGCACCCATACCACGTACGTCCATACATGTCAGCTAAACTGAATAAAGAGAATGGAGCGGCGGAGGGAGGAATTGTCTTGAGGTCAAAAGTGGTTAGAATTTAGGTGGAAAAATCTAAAAAATTTAGTGAGACAGTGTGAATTGTGGAAATGGATTCAGCCCCATCAAAAAAGTCTAAAACACCTAAAATTTTGAAGTTTAGCAACTATAACTTGGATTTACAAAAATCTTTGCAATATTTTCTCTAAATATAACCAGAATTTCCATGAGTTTCAAAGCAACTCCTCCCCTTTGCAAAATAGAATAAAGAGTATTTTTGAGAAAGCCAGAGGTTTTGAATTCAATTCCCAGCCATGCCTCTGGATTTGCATAAAAAAAATATGTAGAAAATGGTAGTGTGGCTATGTTAAGAAGCTTAATTAGAAAATTGATGAGGTTAAGTAGAAAAAGATTTGCATAGAAAAATGTGTAGAAAATGGTAGTGCGGCTATGTTAAGAAGCTTAATTAGAAAATTGAGGAGGTTAAGTAGAAAAAGATTTGTATAGAAAAATGTGTAGAAAATGGTAGTGCGGCTATGTTAAGAAGCTTAATTAGAAAATTGAGGAGGTTAAGTAGAAAAAAGATTGCATAGAAAATGTGTAGAAAATGGTAGTGCGGCTATGTTAAGATCAAGATCCCACCATCACCTGTGTGGTGACCAAGATCCCACCATCACCTGTGTGGTGACCAGGATCCCACCATTCATGTCAGAGAAAATAATAAACCTTCCACACTTAACTATACATGATTGGAACAAGTGAATTGTAACCGGGTCCCACTCTACACTTCAAAAAAATAAACTAACAAACCCATACAACGTAAGTCCACGCTACACGTCAGCTAAAATGAAACGAAGTATTATATTATATGGGTACACCTAATTCACCAGAAGCTTTAACCACAGCCCGTGACAAATTCCGAGCAAACCAGCAGTGGGAGTATCCGAGCAAGCGGTTTTCCATTCAATTTAGACATCGAGGGTTTACCAGATGAGGAGCACTAACAGGCTTGCAGTGCTCATTAATATTGGCAGGCAAATATTAATAAGATAAACGAACACATCGGACGCACCCATTCCACCCATGTACACGTCAGCTAAGAAACCAAAATGGAGTGGGAGTGGTCTCGACGAATCCAGTGTGGGTTTGGGTTTTAAGAGAGTTAGAGGTTTCAAGTTCAATTCCTGGCCCCGATGGCTCCACCATATTGTTATAGATTTGCATTGAAAAAATTGTGTAGACAACGGCAATGCAGCCATGGCTGAGGAAGCCAAAGATTCGGAAATAAAATTGAGACGGTCAGGTAGAGAAACGCAGTAGAAAGAAAAGATGTCGATGAGCAGAAAATTGTATACGTCAGACCAATGCTCTAATTTATTCGTAAATTAAAAAATCCTCTTACGATTCTATGTTTTGGTTTTCTACGTTTTATATTTTGGCTTTACGCTTTCGCTTTCTCTTTCTCTTTCAGATTCCATGATTTAATAGAGGAAATGGCTTCTGAAGGAATATGGACCAAGTGTGAAAGAAGGTAATCTCTGTATAACTTTGGCTAACCCTGCTCATATAATGCTCATAAACCCTGAATAAATTTTATTTGAGGATATCCAAAATGCAATTTCTGAGTTTAGAATCAACCAGAGTTTGAAGATTGTAAAAACGCCGGAGCGCACCGAAGTGTTTGTTTGCCCGGAGTTTTGAGATTATGTTTCATTATGATTGATTTTGTTGAAGAATCACACGCTAACCTAATCCTCATGGCGATTTAGGAAGAAATTTAGAATAATTTCTGAAAAGTTTTTAATCTACACAACAAATTGATACAATAAATGTTAATGACGGTAACAACACAAGAAAGAAGATATTGAGAAGGAATTGCACGTTCTTTTTTTTTTCTAACAACACAAGAAAGAAAATATTGAGAAGGAATTGCAGGTCTGTTTTTTTTAGTAGAAAAAACAGAACATTCTTATATTAGAGAGAGTGTTTTCCATATTCTAAGGTCTTTATCTTTGCTCAATAGCAAATCTGGAACGCTATTTGACTAAATATGTAGACAAAAAACCCCTGCAATCTCGGAATGATAAAACATAAGATGTATTGATAAAACATAAGATGACAATACAGGGGAGAAACTACAAAATCTGTAACTCTGGAGGAATGATATGCAGAAAGGAGTGCAGAATACCGAAATAGTATATAATGAAAGCAAAAATTCAAGGAAGCAGGTTACCTTAGGAGTATCGCTCCATAGCAGTGATGCACACTCTGCCCGTTGCACAGCTGTCTCTATATGTTAGCAAATAATCTGAAAGCAGAAAGAAATAAACAAATAAAGAACCATTACACATCAATTGATTACTCACTGATTGCAATTGAAATTAAATCTGAATACGCAGAGGGGCGAACTGGAAAGGAGATTGAGAATTACGTTATTTCTTTATTGTCAAAGAAAAACATCAAACAGAAAATAAATAAATAAATAAAACATCCTTAATAGAAAAGGCCTCCAAAACAAAAACCAGAGGATTAGATATGGCATTTGCTGTTGATATTAAGAAATGAAATCAAGTTACATCAACAAATGAAATCGAGTTTGGCAATTGCTGCTGATATTAAGAAATGAAATCAAATTTAAACAAACGGATCCAAATCTCCTCACCTCATCCATCTAACCAGGAGGAATCGAGATTGTCTTGGCCAGTTTGGTTCAGCGATCCAACGGCCCAGAAATACCCTCTGATATTTCCCTCTCTGCTCTTCTTAAAGAACTTTTCCGTCTCTGTTTTGCGCTCTCTCTGATTCTCACTTACAAACGTTGATTTCAAACGCACTCCACACATAACCATAACAATAATGATGGCATACAACACAAACAAACAGGCATACCCACACACAGAAAAAAGAACCAACACAAAGAAAGAAAAATTGGAGCGCTCCACACATTCAATCAATCATGGCACACCATACTACCAACGCCTAAGAGAAGATCAGAGGAAAACGAAGTAGACAATGAAATTGGAGCATCATGGGTTATATATATAGTGAGCCATGCCATCTTTTCCAGCTTTTCTTAACGGTTAGCTTTTATGAGATCTTACGTGGCTGTCTCAGGGTCAAGCTAATATGCTTTTCAAGAAACCCTGATGATGAGGTAGGGTATCTGATGAATTCAAAAGTTTAAATATTTCAAGGAAGTCTGATGATGAGGTAGGGTATCTGATGAATTCAAATGTTTAAATTGTTTTTAAAATTGTTTGAAGTTTTTTTGGTGGGTTTTTTTAGTCTAATTTTTCTAAAATTTAGCAGGAATTTATTGAAATTATAAATTTGATGGATAACTCCTGCACGATTGAAATATTCCAAAAGTTTTTCAACGCGCTGAATCCATATATACACTCAAAAAACTAATTTAAATAACACAAATCAAAATTTCACCTCAAACATTTTAGCCAAACTAAAAACAACTCCTAAAAATATTAAAAATTTTAAAATTAAAATACATAACAACTTTCTTTTTTAACAACACTTTTGTGAATCTCCTAATAATCATTTAGCTTATGGTTACAACGTCATATGGTCTCAAGGTGTGTTACGTCCTTTCTGACCAATATTATACCTGCATTAAAAGTGATTTCTAAAACAATGCATTAATTTAATCGTTTATTTAAATAATAAATAAAATAAATCATTATAAAATAATATAATGTAAATATAAATATAAAATATTATTTTTACTTTTGTTTGGTTAAGAGTTTGTCTAAAGGCTTAAGACCCAGGGACCACCAGTGGCTAATCTCATGTGTGGCTTTCCTTGAATAACATTGATGAGTCAACTTACATTCACATATAGAAGCCACTGATGGTTGTTCACCATGTGGTGTGGTTTTCCTTGAATAGCAGTGATGAGTCAACTTGCATTCACATATAGAAATCGGTAATGGTTGTCCCCACGGCTAGTCCAACACCAATATTAATAATGGTTGTCCTCTTTGACAACTAAGTTATAATAGATTTTTCCACTATTTAAAAAAATACAAATAATTAATTATTTTTCAATTAATCTTAATAAAGTTTAAAATTATACAATTTATTTATTCATGTGAAGTGAGAGTATAAAAATATGTCATTTTTTATATCCTAAATTATTATACATATCCAACTCATTATATCACTTTATTATTTAATAAAAAGATTTATTCTACATTTTGTCACAAACTACAATGGCTAATCTTAATTTTGGATCATAATAGTTTTAAATGTTTTTCATGGTTTGAAGTCTAACTCACTATGTCAATAATGGGTTAAGAATCTTTAATTCTTTACATCTCTTTGATGTTCAACAAATAAGTTGGTTCTAAACCTTTATCACCAATATAATGACTAATCTTAACTCCTTATCTTAATTATTTTTACATGTTATTTATTTTGTAACAAAATTTAGTATGTATGATGTTTAAATAACATCTATTATGTAATGACATACTGATGTTTGGAGTCCATCTATTCATGCACATGCTCTTGATGCCAAAGAAAAAAGGTTTGTTGCAAAAGATGAGATCTCAATATTCATCAATGTTTCCCTTTCAGGGTAACTACTTCTAGAGCCACCCTCTCATTCGTGTGGTGTTGCAGTGTTGCTACTTGGATGATTTCTCCTACTTTTTTCTTTTTATTCAAGCCTGTTTATATAGTTCTTCCATTAGATACATGAGGATCTAGCCTCACATAACTCGTGAGTTATTTCAGATGACTCTGCTATGGTATATCATCTCATATGCCTTACCTTCAAATTGTGTGTGCACCCGCAAATGGTACTTCATACACAATCTTTATTTTAGTTGATGTGTTATATTCTCATGTGTAGGTTTCTTTCTTAGACATGTTGTGATGATTTCTTAACTAGTTGTGAAGATGGTAAACATTGGATGAGATCCTATAACACTCTTAACAATAAAGATTTTATTATTTTGTTTTATTATCCCTTGACAAAGACATAATTGTCCTCAAATAGGATTTGCCAAGACTTGGGCCAAGTTGTAAAACTGGAAATCTCATTGGGCTAGTGTACTTCATATCCTAACTATACTTAACACTTTTCCTTTTTTTCTATTCAACATCATCTCATTTCGTAAAAATATATTATTCCCACCTCATGTTTGGCTTATCATAAGTCATCCAACAAGGTCTAGTCAAGAAAATTGAAGAACATGTGAGCCTAAGTCAAATAAAACCAAAAAATACTAGAGATGAAGAGCGTGAAAGTTAAAAGTTGAAAAAATAATAAAGTTAGACTAATGCCACCTCATTAAAAATGCCTTCACCCCAAGGTCCTATATTAAAAAATGCATGTAGAAAGAAAATACAAAGAGGGGTAAGAAAAAAATACAAAGAGGGGTAATAAAACAAAGTACCAAGGTGCTAACTCTAAACAAAGTTCCCTCTTAAAATCTTGCAGATGCAAATAATGAAGATTCCTAGCTCTTGAAAGCTAGTCGGACCAATCAAATTACCTTTTACAACCATTATATCTGACTTTGAGGGTCAATACATGATGTTATATTCCCTTTACATAAGTTATTCATCATTTTTACCCATATCTACTTGAGTGACCTAAGAAATACCTCTTGTGTTAGAAATTGAAACATGTAGTAGGGATAAGATTGTCTCATCATTGTAAAATTAAGAAAATTGTAAACATTAACGTATTTAAGATGTTAGAAGCGCTTATTTAGTATGTTTTTCTTAACAATTATGTGAGACTTGATTCACTGCCATATGTGGGCACTCCACATTGAGATCCATGCACTATGCCTCATGATCTATGTACTTACATCAACTATAATACTAGCTTGTGATTCATGTAATAATAGATAGAGATATATGCATACATTGGGATCCATGATTGGGATCCATGACATTGCTTTGGGATGCATGTCACTACCTAAGGATCCATGATACTGTGTTGGCATCACTACTTGTACACTTAATGGCATATGAAGCATACATGAGCCGATAATGTTGTTTCTACTTGATATCATGTGGTTTCATTTTTTTGGGGGGTTCTTTCACACTTGGGGTGATTTTTAGCTTGTTAGAGATGATTTTACTTGTGACATATGTGAACACTCCTTTGGGTGCATTTTATCTCTTCTAGCTCACATGTGTGATGCTTCCACAACCTTCTAGAAGAGCACACTACTTATTCTTTTTTATATTCATAAATGCAGTGGCTCTAAAGCCTTCTAGAAGGATGTACCACTTATCTTCCTTGTTTCCCACACATGTGAGGGGGTTCTTGGCTCTTTCCTTTGGTTAAGAAGGGTGATTAAGGTTTCTAGCATGGTTTTGACCCCTTAATTGAAGAGGGTGCTCATGTTTGAATGTTTTCTCCAATTGTATTGAGGCACTCATGGTTTTACCTTGTGATTTTCAATGGATCACATGGTATGAAAACATTATATCATTTCCAACTCATGGTATTGTATGCATGGTTTAGGGAGGCCCTTACCTATATCAGGAGGGAACCTCCTTCATTTTCTCTTGTTGGAAATAAAGTGGAAAGAAATTCTTGATAGTTGTGGTGTGAGATATTTTCTCTTATAAGCAATGTTTTAGGGTTATAATAGAGAGATTTGAATTGCAAATTTTATTGTGGAATGAGCTATCACAAGGCAAAATATTACAAGTAAGGTATGAATTGTATTTCTATTTCCATTTTTTATTGAATTCCAAGCTAGATTTTGTGTATTAGAAGTAAATCTCCCAATATTTTATTTATTTACTCCAAATTAATATAAGATTCACTTTGTGATACTTAGGTTTATTCCTATAGATTAACCTCCCTATAATCTTTGCAAGTTTTCGTATTATTTTAGTTTGATGCTCTTATAATTATTTTTCTTGATGTATGAGGACTTCAAAAATTAAGCCAATTGGATGAATATTTTAGTGTAGTATGGATCCCATTGCCCAAGTGCTAGTTTCATTGGTATTTCCAACCATCTTTTAAAATTTCCAAATCAAACAATCTAGGATTTCCGTGCATATCATTTCAAATTTAGATTGCTTTTTATTGGGTTTTCAACTACCCTTTGAGTCTTTATTATATGTCAATCTCTATAAGTGGCTTTACATAAATTGATTTCTTATTATGGGTGAATCTCATCAATTTCTAGTTGTTTTCTGCACATAGAATTTCACCCATTTTCTCTAAAAACAAAAACAAAACAAAAAACTCAATAATTAAATGAAAAATTGAATGCATAATTAAATTGTTGATGACATAATAATACTTCAAGCTTGTTCTTCCCACACATGTGTTGTTAAGGAAACAAAATGAATTAGTCTTAAAATTCACATTTTAGCAACATTTAGGTTGTTTTGTTCCTTATATCTTCTCATGAAAATTTGATTCCCTTGTTGATGGAATGACTAGCTCTCTAAGTAAAATGATTGAAGTCATTTTTCCAGTTTCTATTCATGGTTGAAATCTATGGTTAATGTTTTAACACCCAAAGGTTCTCTTTGATGCAATATTGAACATGTGAATATATATATGCATAAATAAATAAAAATTTTATACCCTCATTTCTTGGCATGTTAATTCTTTACTATTGTCATACATTGCTTTAGCTCTAAGTTTATAATAAAAATCCATTATATCTCATGACGCTTAAGCATTTTACATTTGGGTTGCTAGCACTTTTCACTTACTTATTTTTTATATTAAATGAGTTCAAAATGGATTATCATTTTGTTGTGAATGTTGATTACAAATCAAGCTTAAGAATCGTGCTTTAAAGAACATATTTTGATATTTCTCTTTGGTTAGGTACATATATATATTTTTTAAATAACAACAATAAAATATTAACCTAACAGTAGGAACTTATCTTCTCATGTAAGCGTTCATTTATCCTCTCATGTAAGAATTCATTTGGTAGATGATCTCATGACATTGGACATAAATTTAAACATTTTTGGTGAATGGGATATAATTAAAGATCTTTTTCTCCCAGTATTTGATATTGTAACACATTGTGAATCCCTCTAAGTGAGCAACATTTGGCATTACAACTTGAAATTTTGGCATTTAAGATTATAAAGATTATGAATTATTTCATGGAATGGTGAAACTATTTATGTTTATGGTGACTGAATTAATTTTCAGTAGTAACACTACTTGTAACACTCGCATTGGACACCATCATTTCATTTGCCAATATTGGCTTAAATGACATAAATTTGGTGATTTTTTCATCTCACATAATTGGTTAAAAATTCTAGGATATATTCAATCAGGCTTCAAGTTTTTGTCATTGATTGCTTGTATGCATACTTCACGTATTAGATAACTAATGCTTAGGGATTGAGGTAAGTATAAATATTTGTAAATAAGTAGGAGAAATATGAAGAGTTAGAGGAATAGGAAGAGTCATCAAAACTTGGAAGATGAAAACAAAGGTCATAAAATTACGTATTTATGAATGTGTCACCTTCATGAAATGCAATCAAGAGTGGAGTCCTTTATCCCTAATTAGAAATGCATCTCTATATCTATTCCCATTAGATCTAAACCACTCTACAATTCTAAGTCTAGTAAATCTATCACTCTACCATTTGAACCTATCAAATTTACTACTTTACCATTGTGAGACTATAAAATCTTCCATTGTGATCCCATCAAATTTGTTCTTCTCTAGTCTAGCATTCCCTCGACCAAATTTAGGCTCGTTTTCATGTCCATTCATGTTTGTAGTCCAAAAATCCATGACGAAATACGAACACTCGTTAGACCTATCTCAAACTTTGTATCTCCTATTTGTTTGCAATGTGGACTCTCCCTTCTATCCAAAACATTACTTAATGTTCAATCTTTGAGACTTCTTAACTTGCATTCATAGCCTTTTCTCAACACTCTCTTCGTGTGTTATCTCCTATATGTGTCCATTCTCATAGGTCATAAGTGGCACCTCTACAAATAAAATACGTTGTGGGTTATATCTCTAATACCTTGGTTTCATCTGTAGAGAGTCATATCAGATATATTTGCACTTCCAAGACCATTCACCCTATCTCCCCTCAAATACATAAACCCTACTTTGGAAAAGAAAACCATTGTAGAGAAATAGTAAAAAAGACTCTCTAAAACATATACCATTTTTATCTTTCAACACCATTATCTAAATACATCCAAGAAATATACATGGGCATGAAATCATTAGTCAAATTGTTTATCTCTAGCATTTGACCATCAATTGAGATTATAATATGCAAATAGTGGTATTGGTATCATCTTAACTGGTGGGGTGAAAGAGGTTGTTAAAGCAATCTACCATGTCAAAATATGGGCTTCGATGGGTCCTACAAATATTAGTTGACTACAACAAAAACAAATTTGAATTCACTTGAATAAATGTATCTAATCGTCTCGTGACACACCACACCAACCATAAAAAGAATACCATATATATATATATATATATATAGATAATTTGGTTCACCTTAGTGCACAGTTATTGGGTTTCTTGTTGTAACACCCACCCCACATTTACTCACTTTTACAAGATTGCAACGGTAAACATGAGCTGAGAATTACTATGCATGACCCAACAACCAAGTTCCAGTTATGGAAGTGGGACCTAATATCTTGAAACTTTATTGTGACCTCTTAGGGACACTTGATCATCTAGATGTCAGGCAACACTCGCTGGTGATCCTTCCCTGAGTTGGAACTTTCTTTTTACTGACTTTACAACCCATACGCATGCATGCCAAGTTGTGCATATGGCCAAAATGCTTTAGTTGCATGCACAAGCCTTCCTCAATGCAACAAAAGCCAAAATTTCCCAATTCTGTGGATGCCGCCATGAACTCCGTTCTAGATATTTAGGCTAGTCTTGAGGCCACTGCCCAAATTTTCCCAAAAATTTCCAAAACTTTGTCATCCAACTACCAGAGCCTCGAGAATCAATTTCCAAGCTCTAATCATACTCAACTCACAAATACACAATAATAATTTATGCAAACACTTTGTAAGCAAAGTACATTTATCTCATGAATCCATACATGTTTAATATTTCATTAAGATCATCAGAGAATCATCAAGAAGGTTTGCTTCTCTCTATTACAAGTTGCAACCACACACATTAGCTCATGCATTCATATAAGATAACTAAGAGCCCATCCAACCATGGAATGGATCCATAATAAGAACACATCATAAAATGATAAATATACCATGCATGTAACTAGAATTTAACCAGAGTGGAACCATGACAAACCAATCATAAAATCAAAACTCATGCTCATTAATCGCGATAAGAATCAACACATAATAAGAGATACAAATTTCAACCAAGTTAGGGACTTCCACGTACCACCCGACCATAGATTGGGTTGAACCAAATATTTCTTTCACCCAATCACCCCCGTGCCTCCTTGGAAGGAGGGTTTCTTCCCTCCAAAATCCCTATAAACGTGGATCTAGTTCGCTGAGATCCTCACAATCATTAAGTGTGGTAATTGTCGTATAACTAGCCTAGTTGTTGGTGATTTGCCTCCTACATTCCCTCCATTTGGTATCCAACGTACTTCTGCATAATAAATATTGTTTTTCCTACACATTAATCATGTTAGGCCACAAGATATGATAAAAATTTCTTAATCTCCCTAATAAATACATTATAGTCCAATAAGGTGTTATCAAATGCAAAGAAAGAGGTAAATGTTTGTTTAAGGATGGCCAAATGGGCCTTGATTTATGACTAATAATGAGGCCCATAATAATGTAGTATTTGTAGCCATATAGTAAGCTTTAGCAAACCAGACACTACAAGTGGATGGGGTTTTACAATAATTTCATCTAGTCATCAAATATAAGACAGAAAACACTAATAAGTAGAAGACATGCTTTTAAGGCCACCTACACCTAATATTATAATTTTGGGAGCTCTTGTGCACATGGAGCCTTTTTTACCCATGATGCATACAAAGAGGTATAATACGTGGAAGATGTGGAATTTAAAGAGGTTTTTCAGGAGTTATAGGGCCAAATTCATGAAGAATAAAGTGATGGTAAGATTGGTTATCATCACCAAAATCTTTTTCTCTTTAAGCCAAATGATATCTATATTCCTAAAGGTGAAATATTGCAACTAATTAGAGAGGTTCACATCTCCAAGGTTGCAAGAAATGTTGGAATTGGGAAGATAATTTCCAGTGTACAGAGGTATATGCATTAACCCAAAATGCAAGAAGATGTAGCTCAATTTATTAGAGGATATAAAATATGGTATACCAACAAACCTAGCAATAGAAATCAAGGTTTATACATTGTTTGTTTGTACCCACTAGAACTTTGGATATCATATCAATACATTTTGTAGTTGTTTTTCCAATAAATATGAAGGAACATGACTATTTTCTTGTGGTAGTTGGTATGTTTAGCAATATGTGCACAGTTGTTCCGTATATGTCCAGTTTCCGTATATGCCCAGTTTCCGTATATGCGGACATCTTCCGTATATGCACAGTTTCCGTATATGCGCAATTTATGTATATGGAATTTGCGCATATACGGAAGATTTGTCCGTCTTCCGTATATGCACCCTTTCTGTCTATGCACAATTTCAAGTTATACGAAAACTGAGCATATACGGAAGATGTGCGCATATACGGAAATCTGGGCATATACGGAAGATGTGCACTATTTGTCTCAAAATCCTCAGCAATATCATTAAGCTACTTGTGGAATTTCATGATTCATTACCTACTCAAAATAGCACCGTGGATGGACATATTTGGACATATTAAAACAATGAACTAATGGCTTTTCATAATTCAAATCTTCTCATTTCTATACCTACTACGAAAAGCATAATCTTCATAATTCAAGCCTTTGAATTTTTTTGCCTTCTCCGAATAACCTAATGAATGGATATGTTTGAAACTTATAAATCAATATAGATAAACCTTAACGATCACCATATATTTATGAAGCTCGCAGAAGATCAAATGTTGCCAATAGTTCTAGAACTTAAAAATAAAAATTAATTAATTAATATAGACGTAAATTAATTAACTAATATAGAGATATTTTAAATTTATTGAGCATTTAGAAGATCAAATGTTTACTGTAAGTATTTTTTTAAATTTTATATTTTTAAGAAATTTTAAGAAATTTGATTACTTTTAAAGTTTTTTTAAATCAATGGTTAAGATAAATTTATACTAACTGTAAATATGATTTTGTCATTTCTAAATGTATAAATAGATTGAATGTTTTGAAAATCTTCTTAATAACTTAGATTGCATAAATCACATGGTTTAAAATTTACAATTCTATCTAATATTTTTTAGATTTTAAGCAAAATTGACCAAAACATGTATTGAGGCTACTTGAAATGTTTTAACCATACATGATATGTTCATGGTTTATTGAAATAATTTATGATAATCTGTATTAAAACAATTTAATTTATAGAGGGGCTGTCTACATAAAGTTGTTAAAATAAATAAATAAATATGAATATTCAAATAATTTATATAAGCCTCATTTCATATAATTATATTTTGTTGAGAATAGGAAGAAGGTTGGTGGATATGAATTGAAGGTCCGTCTATATGAATTTAGTGTGGGGGTCTAGATTGAATTTGCAGGTTTTTTGTTATAAGATTTTACAAAGGAACTCAAATTTTGTCAAAGCTCTGTAATTTTTAAAAATGGAGCAAGCCACTTTTGGAAATGGTTTTTCCATATTGGATAGAAAGTAGAAATATCTACTATTATGAGTTTTTTTTGGGCAATTAGATGTAAAATTTATATATTCTTCAATGTGAGTATGTAAGATTTTTGTTTCTTTGAAAAAAAAATATTGAAATTATTTATTGAAATATTTTTGAATAAGTATAAGAATTATACATCTTCGAAACTAAAAAGATAAGATATAAAATTTTGTTACTTTAGTTAGAGTGACAGTGAGAGTGAAATATTCTTACCACATCTACTTTAGCCTAAATCAAATACATAATTTTGACATAATTCTTCTTACTTGTATCAATAAATGCATAGTTTCAACAAAATTATTCTCATTTATAACAATAATATTTTAAAATTTAAAAAAATATTTAATCCATACACAATGTTAATAATTGACGGGATCACTTTTTAGTTAATTTGATTTACTATCACATGATTTCTATTCCTGTATCCAAAAAAGACAGTAGACCAATTGTTTATAACCTATTCAGTTTTTCATTGACTTGCTATTAGCTTTTCTTTGACTAAAAAAAATAAAAAACAATCCAAAATTTAACACTATGAAGTTAAATTTATTATTTGAAATAAAATTTATTTCTATTTATCTCAAATATGATTGGTTGAAATGTCTCCCCTCTTATTGTGTAATAATGAAAAGAATTGACTTTTGTGTACTGTATTATTAATTACTATACACTATATCACTAATTAGTATGTACAATAAATATAAATAATTTGAAAAATAACATTATATATTAATTACTATGTACCATAAACACAAATGGTTTGTAATTAAATTCAAAATTTTCATTTTTTCATTGGTGTAAAATATTGAATAGACAATTTTTATGGGTTTTATTTTTTAATTTACAAAAAATAATTTAAAAATATAAATTTGAAAAAAGCATGTGTATAATTTGTACAACTCTCATTATATCAATCTATACTCTAATGACATGACATGTGTACCATAATATGAACACTATATAAAAAGTTGTCATCATTCAATATTAAATAAATAATTATTAACTTCTTATCATTCTCTTTAATGTCAATTACATATATATGTCTACCAAAAAATATAAATTAAGAAAAAATTAACAAATATTCATATAACTAATTTTACAATTTTATTATTGTTTTGAATACATACAACACATCATGACATCTAACTATAGAGCCTTATTTATTCTTATCCTAAAAAACAATAAACCAATCATTTATTTACTCTTATATAAGAGTAAAAATTAACCAATCATTCATTCACTCTATTTATTCCTATCTTAAAAACAAAACAAGATTAAAAAAAATTAAATCATTAATTTAAGACATGATGTTTAATATTCACCAAAAACCTATTAGTCCATGATAAATTGCATTAGCAGCAATTGACAGCATGGTACGGTGAGGAGTCGAATCATGAATCCCATATGGGTGACAGCAATGGTGAGAGTGCTACGTCCGTCTATGAATTAAAGGTTGGGTTGAATAGCCATAAGTCCTATCACTGAACGAAAATAGCAAACCATAGGAAAATATAGATACAAGAGACGAGTGTCCACCTTGTCTCACACAACGATGAAGAGGACTGGTCAGAAGTGTGACTGGGTCACAGCAACTTCAATGTCGGAAGCATTCTTCAACTAATTCTAACTCCGGAGTCCCACCTTGGGTCAATGATCCCTTTAAAAACTGCTCATATACTGAAACTGCTCATCTTCATTTATGTTATAGAAACTGCTCATATACGGAAACTATGCATATACGGAAGATGTGCGCATCTTCCATATATGCACCGTTTCCGTATATGCGCAATTTATGTATATGGAATTTATACACATCTTCGTTTATGCTTCTGCATCGTATATGCGCAAATTCCATATACATAAATTGCGCATATACGGAAACTGTGCATATACGGAAGATGTGCGCATATACGGAAACTGGGCATATACGGAAGACATGCGCATATACGGAAACTGGGCATATACGGAAGATATGCGCATGTTTTCCGTATATCCCTAACCTTCCTGTATGTGCATATCTTCTGTATATGCACGTCGTTCATGTATTTGCATCGCAGATGTGCAAATTCCATATACAGAATTTGCGCATATACGGAAACTATGCATATACGAAATATACGCGCATATCTTCCGTATATGCCCAATTTCCGTATATGCGCACATCTTCCGTATATGCCCAGTTTCCGTATATGCGCACATCTTCCATATATGCACAGTTTCCGTATATGCGCAATTTATGTATATTGAATTTGCGCATATACGGAAACTGGGCATATACGGAAGATGTGCGCGTCTTCCGTATATGCACCGTTTCCGTATATGTGCAATTTAAAGATATGGAATTTGTACACATCTTCGTTTATGCTTCTGCATCGTATATGCGCAAATTCCATATACATAAATTGCGCATATACGGAAACTGTGCATATACGGAAGATGTGCGCATATACGGAAACTGGGCATATACGGAAGATGTGCGCATACACGGAAACTGGGCATATACGGAAGATATGCACAAATCTTCCATATATCCGTAATTTCTGTATATTGAATTTGCGTGTATACGATGCAGATACATGAAGATTCCTGTATGTGCATATCATCCATATACATAAATTGCGCATATACGGAAACTGTTCATATACGGAAGATGTGCGCATATACGGAAACTGGGCATATATGGAAGATGTGTGCATATACGGAAACTGGGCATATACGGAAGATATGTGCGTGTCTTCCGTATATGCACAGTTTCCGTATATGCACAATTTCTGTATATGGAGTCATAAACCCTTAGGTGCTCTTCCTCAATCATCCTTGGACCTTTATATACTATGAGTCAATGTGCATGATTAGAATGCTTAGGCCACACATGACAAGATTACAACATTTTCATATATGCCTAGAAATTTACTAGTCAAACCTTGGCCTTAAGCTTTGCACTCGGAATCCATATTGACATACTTACATCTTTTACATATGGGGCCATTTACATAACTTGATTCCCACCATTACAACACTTATTTACACTTGGCAGATAACTAGGTCTAATACAATCAAGGATTGGTATTGGAGATATAAGAACCACAGTCATCCACAATGCACCCTAGATATTGAATTCTCTACATATGAAATGGATACTCTCCTAGGATGGCATATAAATTGCATTTTTGCAATGTGCTTTAGATGTTCTTTCTAGGTTTTACAAAAGATGAGGATCCCATCTAGGTATATTACCAAAAAATAATTATGGTCATAGATTTTCATCCATCATCCCCATGAATGACATTAGCGCATTAGTTCAACTGAAAGGAATGACCAATCACTTTAATATATCTTCGCTATTCTTGAAGGTTATCTTCCACACATCAATTGGCTTAATTCCCACATAGTGATAACCTTATGTAAGATCAACCTTTACAGAAAACCTTGGTACATTTGCATTCATTCAGAAGATCATCACTCTAAGAGATGGGGTATTAGTTCTTCACTGTGATTTTGTTGAAGGTCTTATAATCAATATAGAGTCATCATGTTCCATCCTTGCTGTAAAGAAGCACAATAGGGATCCCATAATGTGAGGAGATTAGTTAAATGTGATGCTTCTATATTGGTTCTTGAATTGATAATTTGATATCCTTGCTCTTTAGAAGAGATCATTTGTATATAGGGCCATGGGGAAAATGAGCACCTACTGTTAAATTAATTACATGCTTTATGTGGTAGTGTTAAATCACTTTAATATACCTTTGCTAGAAGATTTTCTTTTTCTATAAACTAAATCCTTCCATTATAAAAAAAACACAGTGTTACATAGATAGACTAACTCCATCTACTGTCACAACCTACCATCCTGGAAACCAGATCAATGATAATAGAGGAGATCTTTCAACTAGAATGTACTAGTCAAAACCAGATAAGAACTACAAGAAAGTCTAAAAGTAGCTTTACAAACACATACATGTCTCAAAACTATGTGTGCTTGCATTGCATAATGACCTTTATTCATTGTAAAATTGCTAGTGCTTAAAGAAGAAAATGCATAAAGTAAAATAGAGGAGGATTGATACACAAAGAAAGAAAACTCTAACTACAAATCAAATTAAGATGATGTGGAGGCCTCAATTGGGCTTGGGTGGTTGGATCAATAGGAGTAGATGCATTGGGCTTGGCGAGCACCATTTCCATGCGAGCAAGCATATCATCCATGTCTTTATGCTCCATTTTGATCTCATCATGTTAAAGCATCATCTCTTTCTTTGACTCATTTCTCTGTAAGAGCACCTTGCCAAAAGAGATTTGATTCACCAATAAAGGTCAGCTACCAATAGATATTGATTTTTCTTGCCCTGGGTAATGCCCAAGATCAGGAACCCATTTAGCTAGTAAGGCCAAGACGTCAACTTATGAAACAACCTCTCATTCAATCAACACTTCTTTCTCTACGGATTGAATTCATCTTGCACTACCTGTAGGGTTTGATGCTAGTAAAACAAGGAAGAATATCAAGCCAGAGAGTGTGCATTGAAGCCTCCTAGGGATCCCCTAGAGCTGGTCTTATGGCACAAGTAGGCACTTTGTCTCAGAGTCAAGAAAATATAGAATTAGTAAAGCAGATAGGGGGACAACTTGGAGAGACGATGCAGCAGAAACCAATTGTAGAAGATGGGTGAGTGGGATAGTGAGATGAACTTGGAGGTTAGAGCCTCGAAGAAATAACCATAAACTAGTATTGGGTGAGACAAGGATACCATTGGGAGAGAAGAGCCTCAAGAGCATAGTGTAGATGATCAAGCAGAGAGGGAGGGTGTATGTGAATAAGAATAATGAAAATCCCATAGCCACTCATGAGGATCAAAGATGAGAAAACCACCCAAATGTATGCTAATAGAAAAAAAATTTGGAAACACCAACTAAAGGGACTTCAAAAAAACATTGCAATTGATTCAAAGAATGTATACCTGAGTGAAAATGGAGCATATACAAGTGTTGATAAGTTCACTACTATTCTTCCCTCACAAATGAATTATCTATCACATTAAAGGATTCCCATATGAAAGTGAAATGGGGGAGGCCAGGTAGGGCCTGGTCCTTCAACAAAAAATAAAAAGTTTCCACCAAATTAGTGCACCAACCCCACTCAACCAACCTTAACACTCTTAGTATTGCAGAATTAACCACGGACAAATAAAAATTAAACCTCACAATACTAACTTTGATATTAAGCGTGCCTTCTATACCATCACGAACTTTCACTATAGGATTAAATACTCTAAATGTCGACATTTCATTGCAATTAATGTTGTGATTGGTGTATTTGTAGATTTATGTTCCATGTCTCAGTTGAACAAGGGAGGGTGATGGCGACACCTCCCCCATTCATGCTTGGGGTTATGGCAGGGTCACTTCCCCCTCATTTGTGTTTGTCCACCTGATATGAGGTTTACAAATCATTAGAGATCAAATATGTGTAGCCACTCATTAATGGAGAGGATTCAATAAAGGCTTAGGAAGAGGAAAGGAGTGTAGTAGGACTTGAGAAACCCAAATTGGCTAGACAATTTTCCACTTTATTTCTAGTTCTTCTGATGTGAGTAGGAATGATAAATAGAATTTGGAAAAGGAGTGCAATGATGCAAGTGAGATGATTTTCAAGCCTATAGCATGAAGAGATATTTGCCACTCTTGATCCATTGATTAGTTTTCTTAAATATGAATTTAGTAAATGATAATATCCTTCTATTATCAACATGATGAAGCCTAAAGAATGAGGTGCAAGACTTATATACTTTCAAGAGTAAAGAGTTCAACAACATTGTAGCTATTGAATACAATGGAACTTGTTAGGAAATTCACAAGTTGGTATTCCATATTAAATTAGATACCTCCATAACTTGCCACTCTCATATTTCCTTTAGATGCCCCAACAAAATTGAATTTGAGAAAAGTAGGGGGGGTCAAGTAAGAAAGGGAGGACAAAAAGGGAGTAAGAAAAGGGGGATGGGAGGGAGACAAAAAGGGATGGAGAAGAAGTCTAATTAGATTTGGAGCTTTAGAAGGAGAAATTGACCAATCTTCAGGGGACCAAGGATTGAGGAGGGTGGTTTCATAAATGTAATGAAGGATCTTGGGCCAAACCTTCTCCACATCAGAGATTGCCTAAGGAAAATGTGACGATTACGTTCTTTCCATAATAACCAAAGTAGAAAACCAAGGGAGATGATCTGGGCATGATTGAAAATGGTGTTATCAAAGGTCGAGGGCCTCTAGGATAGAATTTTTTCTAGTATATCTAAGTTTTTCCTATATGATTAACCAAACAATTGAGAAATTTGAGTTCATAAAGATTTAACAAAAGAGCATAAATTGAATAAGTTCTCTAAAATCTCCTAATTATTGTTGAAGATATTACTTATAGATGGAAATTCCAAATCCTCTACATATTATCATGTCATGAGTTAAAGCCTTGGGCTAATAAGAAACCATAGAAAGTGCACAATATTTAGCCAAAGGCTTTGGGACCATATGTAGCTCTAAATGGGACTCAAGGGAACTTAATCGTTTCCTGAGAAAAAGAGAATATGTTGTACTAATTGTTAATGTTCCTGTAGCCATATAGCCCATCATAGTTTATCTTTGCATGCCATCCTTGTGATTTTCCTATTTTGCAAGGCTTGCTCAAGGAGTGTCCATCCTTCTTGTGGTAATTCAAAACTCTAGTCCTCCTTGTGCTTCCAAGCATGCCATTTGGTGTTTTTCAATTGCATTTTCCAATAATTCACAATAGAAATATAGTCATTCTCCTTCATGGTAGTCTCTAGTTGAGCATATTCAAGTTTCCCTCCTAACTTAGGAGTCTACTACGAAGAATATTCCTAGAAACAAACTGATTCACCTTTCTTGACTTCCCAAAAAATATGCTGCTAATTTATGTATTTTTCGAGATCTGCCAAATTCCAAATCGAGGAGCCTTAGGTGTGTGAATGATTCACACTTTTATAGAGATTTTTCTAGACATTATTTATGGTTCTAAATGATTTTTCAATTCTCGCCTCCTCCCTGAAGCCATCACCACCACATTTTTTCTCCTAAGAAACAACTTAAAATTTATAGATCATAAAGGCCCAATTGTCCACATTTCTTAGGGAGGCACAAGATTTCCCAACCCACCAGGGTCCATTTCTATTCTATGATAGCCCCACCCCAAAGGAAATAATTATAGAGGTTTCTAATGGAATGAAAGACTCCTTTGGGGATAGCTAAGACATAAATTTGATATGAAGGATGATCTTAAAGGACATATTTAAGGAGCACAATCTTGTTGGTAATGTGAAGGGAATGGAAAGTCTAGTTATCAAGATTAAGGGAGAGTTTATAGAGGAGATCTTGTTAGTGGATTGATCTTAATGAATTTGTGACTAAGGGGGCTCCAAAAAGTATAAATAAGTGAGCTTGGACCCTAGGGTGAGAATTGAAAAAGAAAACTTGGGATTTAGAAAAATTGTTGGAAGTTCCTAAGGATAGCATGAACTCTTCTATAATGTTCTTAAGCTCATCGACTTCTCTTGCCATTGGGACACCCATTAACATGGTGTCATCAACAAAATATTTATCATTAACTAAGTCTGCATTAACAAAATCCTTAAGCTCTTTAATTTTCCTTTGTTGAATTACAACCTGTAATGAGTGTCGTAGACCTTCAATGATCAAAATAAAAAGAAATGGTGACAGAGGATCCTCTTGAAAGATACCCTGGGAGGAGTTAAAAGTATGTGATGAAGATTTATTAATAAGAACAAAGAAGAATGGGGTGGAAAAAGGGGAACCAACCCAGTCAAACTTGTCTTCCAAGAAGCCAAATGCTCAAAGAATGTGATATAGATAAGACCAACTCAACTTGTCAAAATATTTAGATAAGTCAAACTTACTAGCCATTCCTATATTCCTAGGCTTTTCTAGACAGTAGATGATTTCATGTGCCACCACTATGTCAGCTAAGATTTCACGTCCCTCTGTATCGCCTAATTGCTCCTTTAAGACAAAGGAAGGTAACAAATGTTTTAGGAGGTTTGAATTCACCTTAGTTATGATTTTATATATGATGTTATAGAGGTAAATGGGTCAAAACAAATAGGATCATAAGCTTGGTTAGATTTTCGAACTAGGGTTATGAAAGTGGAATTAAGGGCTGGTAACATTAACCTAGTTTTCTAGGATTCTTCCACTAATATATGTATTTCATGCCATTGAAGGACCAACATGCCTCAAACAATCTGTGGTAAATTTTTTAGGGATAGGAGCCTTGTTTTTGGGCATGTGCATAAAAACTTCTTCCACTCTAGAAAGATATATTTCCCACATAAGAGCTTCATTTTGTTCTTATTTGACTATAGAAGCAATATTTGTAGCAATTATGTTGATAGATCAAATTATATTAGGGATGGTATCTTTCAAGAGAGAATTGTAATACCCATAGGCTCCTTCTTAAGGTCCTAGTGATTAGTCATTTTTTTTCCATTACCATCCATCAAAGAGAAAAATATGTTTTGGTGTTGATGTTTTATCATAAACTTATGAAAGAGATTAGTGTTTTTCTCCCCTACTTTCTGTTAGAAATACTGAGAGGGATGGGGGGTGGGGAATCTGAATTAGTATTTCATGCCCAATCACATTTTACCTATTTTATGCTTTCATTTTCAAATTTATCTGATCCATTATTCCATTAGTAACACATTGTGTTGTAGATCCAGACATATTTAGTTAAGCATAAGAAACATTAAACATAAGAGCACAAAGGCCACACAATTGAAACACAACATGAACACATAGGGACAACAAATTTTCAGGTGAAAACCCAAATGGGAAAAACCATTGTTGTTGTTGTCTCTATCTTATTATTATTATAAAGAAAATATTCTAACATCTTGCACTGGCACAAACTCTTACCAGTGCACATACTCTTACTTGCTGGAGGCTACCACCTCCTCTAGTTTCTCCAGCTTCAATTAGAAGGAAGCCACTACTCCCTAATCAAATTTACCGGCTATTTCCGAAAGGAAGCTACTACCCCCTCACTGAAGGCTCCAATGCTTAGTACCTCTATGGATCACATTTCAAAATATTTCACACAGGATCCACCTAACTCAACCACAAATCCTGCAGGCCATGTTTCATCTAGTTTTCAATCTAGAACAACAAATAATAATGCTCATTTGAATACTAAAATATCTATGCAAACAAATATGCTCAATCATTTCATTTTTTTGAATTTTCTAGATCAAATTTGAGAGAGATGATCTTGGATTCAAGTACTTCTCAATATCATTTCTTCTCATTAAATTGTTTTTTTACTTCTATAGTATTTATTGATTCATCATCGTCCCTATTTTTATATTCTTGCAACTTAACCTCAAGACTGTCAATCCTTTTCAAAGCATAAACAATTTTTATTCTAAGTTTGAATACTTCCTTTATCCTTTCTTGTTTTGAATATTTAACTCCATATAATATGGTGAAGGATGTTTCATGATCATACTCATCTTCTGATAGACTACACTATTCTTTAGGTTGATTTAATGTTTGAAAATCAAGATTACCTATCAATTTACTTGATGAATAAACTTCCTTCTTTACAATTTTTCCCTTTCCTTCATGGATGGCCTGTAAATTATCCCGTACCTCCTTTGCAATTTCATAGTGCATATTTTTCTCAAATTCCGACTCAAGAAGGATATAATAGATTGCATTTAATGCCTGGCCATTCTTTTACAATTCTTGACTTGATGGGGAAGTTTTAGTGCAACCATTACATACTACATGCCAAACATCAGTTCTAAGGGACATTAACCTATAATTCATCCTTTCTTTCCAATATTAATAATTTGCATCATTAAGTAGAGGCATACCTTCATTATCCATGACTTGTTTTAGTATTGTTTGTCCTTGATCTATGATTGCTAATATTTCCACTACATTTGATACATCACTTGTAATGTTACAATTTTCCTGAATTGATTACTTCCTTTGAGATCCCCTCTTATTATGCTTCTTTCCCATGGTCCATGATGTACTATCAAATGGTTAAGTTTTACTAGAGAGACTTTTCATGGTACCAATTGCCAAAAATACTGAGAGGGAGGGGGGGATGGTGAATTAATATTTCATGCCTATTCACATTTTACTTAGTTTATGCTTTCATTTTCAAATTTAGTTGATCCCTTATTTCATTAGCAACACAATGTGTTGTAGATATAGGAATATTCAGTTAACCATGATAAACATTAAACATAAGAGAATATAAACCACAATAATGCAACATAACATCAAAACAAAGGGACACCAGATTTTAGGTGGAAAGCCCAAATGAGAAAATCCATTATTGTTGTTGTCTTTGTCTTGTTATCATCATAAAATTGAAATATTCTTACATATTGCATTGGCGAAAACTCTTACCAGTGCATGGGATCCTACCTGTTAGAGGCTACCACCTCCTCTAGTTTCTCCAACTCTGACTAGAAGGAAGCTACTACTCCTTGATCAAATTTACCATCCGTATATGCGCACATCTTTCGTATATGCACAGTTTCTATATATGCGCAGTTTCTGTAACATAAACAAAGATACATGAACGACGTGCATATACAGAAGATATGCACATACAGGAAAGTTAGGGATATATGGAAGACATGCGCATATCTTCCGTATATGCCCAATTTCTGTATATGCGCACATTTTCCGTATATGCACAGTTTCCGTATATGCGCAGTTTCTTTAACATAAATGAATATACATGAACGACGTGAATATACAGATGATATGCACATACAGGAAAGTTCATGTATCTACATCGTATACGCGCAAATTCAATATACAGAAATTGCGCATATACGGAAACT
>APFE031069043.1:22179-62510 GCA_000404065.3 Pinus taeda | reverse complement strand
TTGATTGTCTCAAAAGTTCGGACATGATCTCGTGATTGACTCCTTTAAGAGAAGCTTCCCAGAATGTATCAATTACAATTGGATTTATTTCCTACCACAAGATATAGCTACTTGTTTATTTTAACTATCTTGGAGAGTTAATTACTCTGTACTCCAAGATACTAGCCTAAGCTATATTGGTGATAAGAGCCCTAGAAATAAAAAAGATTACTAGATCAATTTTAATTAAGCATTGTTTTTATGGGTTGTTTCTTTAATTCAATAGGTATGGAAATGAAACTTTGACGATGTGAAGACTCGACTCCAAAAACACTAAAAAATGCACCTAAAATGATAAACAATTCGTTTTTTCTTTCAATGAATTTCTAGCTAAAAGAAAGAGTTCGAGAATGCAATTCTTTGAGAAACAAAACTTTCTTTCAACATGTAAATGAAAAGAAAATCTTTTTGTCTTTTTCAATAAGAACTCAAAACGAGACTACTAATTATGCTCACAATAAATCCCTTTCCTCTTTCAAAACTCAAAACTACAAAAAATAATTTCTTTCAAAAGAGATCTACAAGTTCTAGAAAACACTCAAAACTACAAAACTAATCTTGAGATCTAAAAACTTCTAAAAACCTAATTGAATAAAAGCTTGAATTCTTTTTGAGGATGTTTTACTTAATTGTTCAGTAAACTAAGGATTAATTCGTTCAGAATAACAAATCAATCAAAAAACATCCAGATATGTTTTCTTTTATAAAAATGAAATTCAAAACTTATGACAAAGCTTGTTCAAAGATTTTGCAAGGAGAAAAGTAAATCTGTTTCTCACAAAGGATAGATTTCACAACCCAATCAGACTCATCAAGAAGATAAAAAGACACAGGTTTAATCTAAGGTTTTCTGCTCAGGCTTCTGATCTTTGAGTCACTAACGAGAGAGCGCGAAGTAGGAAAAACGCACTCCAGGCATGCAAAACTTCTAGAAAATCATCTAAAACAAAAATACCATTGGAACTCACTCACAAGAGATTTTTGACAGAACACATGCAGATCTGGGTAGACACTAAAAGTCGTAAATGAAACCTAAACTTAACTGGAAGAAAACATTTTAGGTTTTTAAAAAAAAAATTACAGGGTCCGCAGGCTTACAGAAGAATCAGATGCGGTACCGCTCTGTGTACTAAAGGATGAGTGTGGAGATGCCTACACTGTCTGTAGAGAGAAAGTGCGGTCCCCCTGAAAACTTAGAAAAAAACAAAAAATAATCTAGATTCTAAAAACTACCCAATCCAACACACATCAAGCAAAAACCAGAAATGAGAACAAGTTTCTCAAGTCAAAGACAAAAGAAAACTAAAAACCAAATTCATTTCCCCAGTGGAGTCGCCAATTTGATGGCCGGATAAATTGATCTTGCGGACAAGGCCGATCTCCCTAGTATCAGAAGATAGTTTAGCAACAAGCAGACAGACAAATCTATCTTTCTCTAAACATATACGATTCATAAATAAAAACTATAGAGGTGTTAAGACCCTACCTTAAGTCCAACGCTAGTTTGTAGCAGCCATCCTTCAACCGTACGAAAGAGTTTCCTTTTGAGAACCTGCAATCACAAACAAGCAGACGTCAAATAGCACCTGCATAACTAATATCATAAATCATGTCCATTATGGTGATCAAGGAATCCATAAAATAAACCATAAAACAACAGCTTATTGAGAAAAACAAACTTATTTGTATTAAATTTGAAGTAGAAGAACCTTACAACCTTTTCAGCCTTAATGTTGAACAAGCTCTTCTCAGGATCTGAAACAAGAACTTTCTTTACTTTGACAAGCCTTGCACTCTTCCAAATGAGATCTTAGAGGTATGTAATCTCTCCTCATAAAAACTCAACTAAGAAGACTAAGTTCCAACAACATTTCACCTAAAAAATATTCAACTTTCAACCTCCCAAGTAACCGGCCCAATGCTTCATTTTATAGTGGAGAGGAAGGAGGTTACAAGGCCACCTATGAAGAGATAGAGTCTTGCTTCAAGGGGATAAGCTCCTCACATCAAGGGGTTAGCTCCTTAAGGTATGGGATGCATGAACCTTAAGGGAGTGAACTTGCCACCTCAATATTCCTTCCAGAAGCTTCTAGAAATGACTCAAAGTGAGTTTTTAAGAATATACTTGCGCCTTTTTAATTTTTACAGGGGTCCACACCCATAATACAGAGACAGAGCGGTTAGGTGCGCAGGAGCCGTGACCATTAGGTGCGAGACCGCAGGTAATGCAAAGAGAAAGTGTGGAACCAAAGTTTTAGAGACTTTTGAGGGCTTTCTATTATTTTCAAGGCTTGATATGAGAAACTGAGGCTTAAAACTTGCAAAGGAGGAAAGTATGAGTGGTAATGGACTCACACAGATTGCAGAATGTCAAGGTGACAATATTTTGTGCAACAATCCACCATCCATCACATCATATTTAAGAGAAAATTCTAAGGTTCAAGCAATGGAAGATCACATCGAGCATCAAGAACAAATTATCCAACTCTTAAAGGATGACCTCACTTTGGTGCAAAATAGAATGAAACAATAGGCAGATCAACCTTGCAACAAAAGAAGTTTTGATTTAGGTGATTTGGTATTCCTACGACTACAACCATATAAACAAATGTCCCTCAAGCAAGCTAAGAAGGATAATAAATTATCACCAAAGTATTATGGTCCATACAAGGTGTTTCAAAAGATAGGTACCATGGCATACAAATTGGAGCTTCTTGCAACTTCCCGAGTGCACCCATTTTTTCATGTTTCATGCTTAAAGAAGGTTATAGGTGACAAGCTCCCAATTCAAATAATATTGCCAGAACTTGATTAGGAAGGAAAAATCATATTGGAACCTGAAGCAGTCACAGAAACAAGAACTCGATAGCTATGAAATCGATCAATTTCAGACTATCTCATCAAGTGGAAGAACTTACCCGCTAAAGATTCCACATGGGAGGATGATAATTTTATACAAAAGCATACAGAACTACTCAAGCATTGAGGACAACACTTTTTTTAAGGAGAGGGGGATGTTAGGTCCCTATAATACTAGTGATTCCCCCATTACTATTGTCATTGTAGCCCTTATTGTTATTTTTGTGCCCCTATTGTCCCCATATTGTTATTATTGTGTCCCATAGAAGCCCACTATTGTTATTTTTGTTCCCTTATATTATAATTGTTATGTTGGTTTTGATCATATTGTGACCCCTTAGGCTCCTATACATAGAAAGGAGATTTTTTCATTTGTATCATCCTAGAATTGTTCATTTTTAATGTAAAGGAGGTTTCCCACTCGAAGAGGTTGATTTCTAAGTCATTGATCTATCTTTTCTATCTTTTTGTGAGTTGGTTTCATAACACAATACGACACCACAACAAAGTGGCATAGGTATGCACTAGACACATGAAAAATCACAAATCAAGTGCAACAATTGCAAAAGACAAAAAGCACAAGACTAACAATAGACACCATCATTTAATCCCCATGGTTCCCAGTGCTTCCAAAGGAAAGCTAAACCTGAGCCTTCTTCAAGGTTCATGGAAATATCTCTTTCCATGCAACTCCCTACATTATACTACCATAAACACATAATGTCAGTGCATAAATAAACATAACAATACATTAGTTGCCTTATCTTTTCATCCCAAGCTTGTTGCCTTACAACTAAACACATCCATGCCATCTCTCAAGGGACTCAAATTAACTTGACAGATCCACCTGTAACTAGAGACTAGCCAATATACCTGTCAAGTACATGTTCATGAATCCAACACATATCCACATAATGTCAACAAAATCAAGGGTAAGAAGAATCCATGTATTCAAAGCACTCAATTGTTTGTAACTAGGGTTTCCAAACCTAGCCAAAGAAACTCTTGCCAATTCCTTTCTTTTACCTTTTTCCTTGCTACAATCGAGGATTACTATGTGTTGTCACACCACCCACCTGTTAGCTACATAAATGCGTCAACTATTACATTGTTATGCTAATACCAAACATGTTTCCTACAACTACGCACACATGTCAACCACATGTTCCACATATCAAGATAATCATATCCATCAATTCGAAATCAACATTTACCATGACTAGCAATCATGCCATAATTCATAGTCAACTCATATTCATCAGTCATAATACATAATGCTACAACTATCACCTATCATACTCTTGTACATGTAAGTTATCTCAACTCACAAGTATTAGCGCAATCATCTTAAAACAAGATCATTTGAACACATACTCATATTATTCAATTCATAAATCATTCAACCAACTTGCAACATACCATGTTAAATAAATTAACTAGAAGACATAATCAAACAGTCAAGCACCAAATTTACAACATAAGAAAACACGTACCTTACTATGTCTCAGGGGAGGCTACTTGTATGCACAATCAATCTACTTAGCACGATATAACTTCACAACATATCCACTCAAACATAAATAAGATCATGATATCTAGAATAGTCACTAGATAACATGTTTACATCATAACTCCTACACAATTATCATTCACACATATGCAAGGTCAATCTATATTGTTACAATGCCGCCTGATACTTGAATACCGTAACCATAACCATCTGCATAGGACAATATAATTTAGCATGATACATATAACATCAACGTATAAATGCTATAATCCTAATCATCAAGCTAATTATCATTTTCATCAACAACATATAACCTAATCATTAGGTTCTCTAATGTAAAACAACAATAACAATGCATACAACTAAGTACATTATTAATATTATATTGTCATTAGATGAAAATAAATGTGGCATTAGGTGGATGCAGGAAGAATATAATAGACTCAAGGAAATAATAGAAGACCTCATGCTTATTGAAATAAATACAATTAATTGCATATATACCTAGAACAAAAGAATTTGTGATCAACATCAAATTGACTCAAAGCTAGACTAATAGTTTATTATAGAAAGTATTTTAGGTTGTGATATATTCATAGATGCCTCCATACTTCCGAGCACGGATCAGATCACTAGGACATTAGCCTAAATCTTGACTTGAATTCCCCCCCCCCCCCCCCCCCGTAATCAATGATTTAGGTTTGAGAAATTCTAACTGATCAAACATATAAAGTTTCTTAGAAGAATTGAAGAAATGGTGGGAAGAAACAAACAATATAAGAGGCAAAACAATGTTTGTTTTGTACAAAAAATTGAAATATATTAAATGGAAATTAAAGGGTTGGAATAAAGAAATATTTGGGGATATTATGGAGGGAAAAGGAAAGTTAGAGACTAAAATGTCAAGCATACAATAGGAATCTATATCACGTGGCCACTGCAAAGAGATGATTAAGAAGGAGACAAAAAATCTAAGGGGCCTAGAGGAATGTAGGAAACATGAAGAAATATTGTGGAAGTAGAAATCTCAGATTCATTGGTTGAAGGAGGGGGAAAATAATTTTTCTTGCTTCCATAAATCAATGTTACAACACAATAATTACAAATGGATCTCTTCACTAAAGGGGGATGATGTTCAGAAGTTAGCTACACACCACGAGATTTCCCGAGAGCTAATCCAATCCCAATTAGTGCATATAACTACACTAATCAATTAACATTTGTCATGAATGTAACCATAACATCAAAAGGCATGTACATAACCCTAATGTATATAAACCTAATGCATATAAAAATCATTGACTTACATACCTACATTCCAAACATACAATACCTATATGGTGATCTGCTCTTACCCCAAAGTCCAATGCTACAACCTCATTATGATGCTCTGCATCTCTTGCACCATCTCAACCAACACATTAGCATCATAACAATCAATAGAGCCATGATGATCCAAATTGCATACCATGACTTCACAAGGCATGTTTGACCTACTATTCATGCATAACTATAACCAAGACCATACATGCATGACCATAACCATTACTCCATTCTACACATTTCCACATGCAATCATCAACATGCATAAGCATTGCCTAATCAACTACACATATGTATGAACGGATTTAGTAGAGAATAAGTGATCAATTCTTGTAATCAACCTACAAGATTGATACATGCAATCAAACATACAAGAATGCAACCTAAAATAGAAGGATGTAATCAAGCTGCATATAATCCTTTAACCAGTCATATACTTCTCATGATGCATTCCATAAAATCAATCATCAAGTTCTTCATCAAAAACCTACTACAACCATGATCAACATTATGCAATGCAACAAGCACATGGAATGTAAGCGTAAGAGACACACATGCAACTGACATGCATGCATGACCAACACATTCACCCAAGGAGAGTGCAACCACTCTCTGATACCACTCTAAACACCCCCCTCCCATGTTTACCAAAAGTAACCATGCCAATTAGGGTAAACATGAGGAGAGATGCTACTATGATCATATTCAACCTTTGATGTCACCTTAAGGAAGTGGAATCAAAGAAACATCACATACAATCATTGAACATCATCAACAAAACCCTCAGGAGACAAGTCAGCCACTCAGAGAGTCTGCCCCTAGGTCCCACTACTATTCTACAGCTCTAAGGCCATAGTCACTCTCATGCTATGGGCAAGGGAGCGGTCAACAACCTAAATTTTCTCTCACAGGCTTGCCTACCAGCGATTGTGGACCATAATTGCCAGTTTTGTGCCAGCGACCCCGAGATTTAAGCCACTTTTCTAGCCCAGAATCCTGGCCTCTACTCAGAACTTATTGTAACTTCCAAAATTCATTAAAAACATAATAACAATGATGATCAATAAAAAATCACCCTCAGGACTAGTCCTGAGCATCCCCAACCGGGACTAACATTCTGTCAAACACTTGGCATCAATGTAACCTACAAGTCTAGGATACGATATAGAGCATAAATGAATGAAACAACTTATGAAACATAACCAAAAGGATCACCTTCTTCTCCATTGAACTACTACATCATCAATTAGGTCTTGCATCTATTTATTTAACAGTTACAAGTAAATACTGCATGAAATAACCATGACATGAACTAATCATTCAACCATGCTTATAACCAACATAACACCATTTAAATATCAAAGATATGATAGCTATTAAATCCACAAATAAATCAGTCCAAAAGTAAGAGAACCTAGCTTTTATTAATCATAGGCAAATCTGACTAGGTTTGAGACGTCCACATACCACCCGACCATAGACATGGCTGAACCAAATCTCTCTTTCAGTCAGCCACCTTCGTGCAATATTCCAAGCATGAATCTAGGATCTCATAGAACAACCAATCCAATAACTACCAAGGGAATCTAGAGGTTAAACCACCTCCACCCTCATCAAACTGTGATCAAATCAAAATTGGTGCTCTGATCACAACCGAACCAAACTTGGAATTCCATCCAAAATCCATCACTATCCTTGAGGAATTTTTCACTCCTTGTCTCTCACGCTTTACTGCAATCCAAACCCGAATCACTAGGCCCTAAACCAAGATTTCTCCCTTAGGATTTACTGTGTATCCCACCAGAACCGATCAAGGGATTCCTAGGCCTTTGGGAATGAACCTTGAGACCACCTCCACCCCAGATTCCAAAATCCATCCGGTAATTCCAAAGCTCAAAACTGAGATTAACATCCCAACACACCATGGCATCTAAAAAAAGGAAAGGCTAGGCTGAAATCCACTATCATAACCCGAAAAAACCATGCCACCAACAGCAAGAGAATCATACACCAACATGCAAAGCCATGCATGTCCAAACCAACTAGGAAATCACATGTGCAAAAGGTTACCTGCAAATATTCTTGTTGAAGTTGCTTGATCTGACTCTTCCTTCCTTGGTCTTTTCTTTCATTCCTTTCCCTTTGCTCACTTTTCCTTCCTTGATCGAAAGCTAGAGTGCTCCAAGAAAAATCTAAGTGATCAAGAAAGTGAGAGAGAGAGAATAATGAGAGATCTCCAAACTTTCCCTGACCAAGAGCTTACATTGTCAAGCCTAACACTGAGCAACCTACCAACTAGTCCTCAAAATCCTTTTATGAATGAGGCCTCTATTTTCTTCATATTCAATTATTTTCCTTCATTTTCCTCATCACATTCAACTTGTGACCTTTTACCTTTCTTTTCTCCTAATTTCCTTTATTTTCATAAATAACGGTGTCGAAAATGTTTTTCCCCTTTTAATGCCTTTGCTAATTTTCCTTAGCCAAAACACACATCCAGTGATGCCCACTAGATATATTTTCCCAACATTCAGCTTGTAATACATGTCCCTTACTCGTGGTCTTATTTTTCCTTTATTAACTTTACTACATGGAAATTTCACCAGGGTTGTTACAGAACTGTCCCCCTTGGGGAACACCATCCTCGGTGTTAAACCATGCCAATACCTCAGCAAAACCACTGAAAAAAACATACTACCCATGGAGCTTTATAACTTAGCTCGTTGTAGTATTTAGAATGAATGACCTGCTTAAAAGCAAATCATGACAACATGACAATATAATAACCATACAACATACTAGAGCTTTATAACACAACTCATTACAGTATTTACAATAACCACATTTACACATATGCACATTTTCTAAACCAACAAATAAGGCATACAATGCTCGTATCAATCAACAAGTGGATGTAGAGGCTCATGCCTCCACCCTCCAAGTAATACCAAGAATCACCTCCTTCCTAGGAAATCTAGAATCCATTGCCGCATTTGAACTGCATCCAGTGTCCAGCACTACAATCCTGCGCTACTTGTCCTCTCAGTGAACAATTACCTACTTATTGTTCCAGGGCGCACTCCCAATGTGCATCTGATTCCATCTGGCAATGCTAATGACTAGAACCAATATAACTACAACCTTCCCTTCTCAACTTTACAGTCCCTTGGGAAATCCGGTCACCCCCTTCCATGCAATCACTCACCTTCCAAGTTCCCCGGAATCCCCTATCCCGGGTGATCCATCGCTTGACAAGGATTCTTCGCATTGGAAGATACAAAACCAAGGCATAAACCTTCCTCAAAACTATCATACCGATCATAACATTTTCCTAGAAATCGATGGACACTATTGGGTACCAGTGTCCCACAATGGCCATGCTCTTTAAGTGTTTTACCAACATATTGTTGAATGTTCCAATCCTTTTGCTATTGCTGCCAATTCTTGCAGTCGATATTGGCCACTCAACCGAGCATGGTCATGCATTCCTGTTCCAAGCACATAACTTCCATTAGATTCAAATAAATTGAAATAACCTCAAATCATATCTCGTTGGTATTTTGTCAATAAGGTACACTTGCGATCATGTTCGCTTCCTATCAGAACAAGTCAAACTAAAATATTTGACCAAATCAACATGTATAAATATATCACATCAGGTTAGCTCAAAACAAAACCATCAAAACCATAAATCATATGTAACCATCATAAACCAGAATCTTAGATCACATGTAAACATCATAGACCATAATCATAAATCACACACATAATAAAACTGAAGTAAAATATTGATACTTATCCTTTAATCAATCCTTATTTTCCACCTTTGTCTTTATTTTGTATGCACTCCGAATCGGTTGCTAGACTAGACAAACACTTAGTTCCTTCTCCTCAGCCATATGCACATGCACATAGTGTGCATCACACACGTACAACTACACACATCATACAACACCATGCAATACATGCATCTAAACCAGTAACATATTTACCACATGTACATAGTACCACTTGTACACTTTAACCACCTGCACAATGTGTGCACAACATCATATGTACATGGCACCATTGTACAATGTGTACACAATACCAAGTGTACACAACATCACATGCATGATATGTGCACAACACCACATGTACAACATGTACACGACACCACATGCTCACAACACCACTTGTACATTCATGCACACACCACCATATGTATATAACACCATATGTCAACATGCATAGAACACCACATGTACATAGCACTACATATCCAACATGTACATAGCATCATTTGTACACATCACTGCATATCCAATATGTGCACAACACCTTATGCACACAACACCATATGCACACAGCACCTCATATCCATCATGTACATAGCACCATCTATACCCAACACTGCATATGAAATATTCATTCAACACTATATGCACCATATTATACATAACATTGCATAAACAACATGTAAACACACTATGTATACACAACACTGCATGTGCACAACATCATAGATGCAACATGTACAACATATACAACATATGCACAAAAGTAGTACCTCACATCCAAAATCACATTGTCTCTAACAAGAAACCTTGCTCCCAGTGTCTTATCTATGCTTGTCCCAACATATCTGAGACCACACTACTTCATTTCGTTGATGTATCCTTCCACATTACCTGCCATAAACATAGGCATAATACAAGTATATAATATCAATTCATATCTACATGATATTGATCTCGTATATTTGTCGTGACTACTCTTCCCACTTGATTCCTCATGAACCAGGAATCTCTTCATGCCATTCACATGCATAAGAAATCATCCCTCCACAAGAAAAATCCCTGACAACCCTGTTAGACAATGATAAGATACATACATAGATATATAATCATTAGCATAAAACAATCATCAAATTGTCATAAACGACATACATACATACATATATAATCATTAGCATAAAACAATCATCATCCGTTAGAAAACAACATACATACATACATGCATACATATATAAACATCAACATAATCATGATCATGACATAATTACTAGATAACATAAGGTCTAGGTTAAGACAACTTCATTTATCCATGTACGACATGTACAACATTGAGAACAATCATTCCCAACATAGCCAAGGCCTCTGACACCTCAGATCCATTATTTTACCTTTTCTAGTTACCTTTCACATGTTTGTACTGCCACAATCCATTTACCACTATGGACCAACCAGTCCAACGACTGTCACAGTCTTACCTTCCACTGCGCTTACTCATGCACAAAGCTTCATCCAAGTCTTACCTTACTTGTTGGGTACCACACAACTCTCCCCAAGCTCCACTAACTTTCCTCTTTCCCAACCAATTCCCAAGGCTCAAAACATAAAAGGTGACCCAAGAAACAAATAAGAAGAATATCATGAAAACCCATAACAACAATACGACATCGTAGAAAAGTGGCATAGCTATGCACTAGACACACGCAAAATCATAAATCAAGTGCAACAATTGCAAAAGACCAAAAGCACAAGACTAACAACAGACACCATCACTCAATCCCCATGGTTCCCAGTGCTTCCAAAGGAAATCTCGACCTGAGCCTTCTTTAAGGTTCATGGAAATCTCTCTTCCCATGCAACTCCCTGCATTATACTTCCATAAACGCATAATGTTAGTGCATAAATAAACATAACAATACATCAATTACCTTATCTTATCATGCCAAGCTTGCCTCCTTGCAATTGAACACATCCACACCATCTCTCAAGGGACTCCAATTATCTTAACAGATCCACCTGTAACTAGAGACTAGGTAATATGCCTGTCAAGTACATGCTCATGAATCTAGAACACATCCACATAATGTGAGAAAAATCAAGGTTAAGAAGGCTTCCTTATGCAAAGACTCATTTGTTTGGAATTAGGGTTTCCAAAACTAGCCAAATAAATTCTTGACCAATTCCTTTCTTTTACCTTTTTCCTTGTTGCAATCGAGGCTTACTATGTGTTTCCGCATCACCTAACTGTTAACTATATAAAGACATCAACTATTACCTTGTCACGCTAATACCAAGCATGTTTCCTACAACTGCGCACACATGTCAACCACATGTTCCGCATATCAAGACAATAATATATATCAGTTTGAAATCAACCTTTACCAAGATTAACAATCATGTCATAATCCATAGTCAACTAATAGCCATCAGTCATAATACATAATGTTGCACCTTTCACCTATCATGCTCAAGTACATGTCAGCCATCTCAACTCATATGCATTAGTAAAATCATCTTAAAACAAGATCATTTGAACACATATTCATATTATGCAATTCGTCAAGCATTCAACCAACTTGCAACATACCATGTTAAATAAATCAACTAGATGACCTAATCAAACAATCAAGCACCAAATATACAACATAAGCAAACTCGTACCTTACTGTGTCTTAGGGGAGGCTATCTTGTCTGCATAATCAATGTCGTTAGCACGATATAACTTCACAACATATCAACTCAAACATAAATAAGATCATGATATCTAAAATAGTCACTAGCTAACATGTTTACATCATAACTCATACACAATTTTCGTTCACACATATGCAAGGTCAATCTAGATTAGTACAATGTTGGCTCATACCTGAATATCGTAACCATAACCATTTGCATAGGCCAATCCAATTTATCATGATACATATAATATGAAGGTATAAATTCTATAACCCTAATCATCAAGCTAACTATCATTCTCATCAACAACATATAACCTAATCATCATGTTATCTAATGTAAAACAACAATAACAATCCATACAACTACAAGTTACTATTATTGTTGACTATCTGACACATGTGCATATAAATACACAAATCAACTAACATCTATCATGAATGTAACCATAATATCAAAAGACATGTACACAACCCTAATGTATATAAACCTAATGCATATAACAATCATTGACTTACATATCTGCATGTCAAACATACAATACATGTATGGTGATCTGTTCTTACCCCAACGTCCAATGTTGCAACCTCATTATGATGCTCTGCATCTCCTACTTTATCTCAGTCAACACATTAGCATCATAACAAGCAATAGTGCCATGATGACCCAAATTGCATACCATGACTTCACAAGGCATGTGCAACCTACTATTCATGCATAACTATAACTAAGACCATACATGCATGACCACAACCATTAATCCATTGTACACATTTCCACATGGAACCATCAACATACATAAGAAATGCCTAATCAACTACACATACATATGAACGCATGTAGTCGAGCATAAGCAATCAATTCTTGTAATCAACCTACAAGACTGATACATGCAATCAAACATACAAAAATGCAACCTAACATATAAGGATGTAATCAAGCTACATATAATCCTTTATTCAGTCATATACTTCTGATGATGCATTCCATAAAATCAATCATTAAGTTCCTCATGAAAACCCTACTACAACCATGATCAACATTATGCAATGCAACAAGCACATGGAATGTAATTGTAAGAGACACACATGCAACTAACATGCATGAATGACCAACACAATCACCCAAGGGGAGCGCAACCACACTTTGATACCACTTTGAACACCCCCCTCCCAGGTCTACCCAAAGTAACCAAACCAATCAGGGTAAACATGAGGAGAGATGTTAATATGATTAGATTTGGCCTCCTATGTCACCTTAAGGAAGTGGAATTGACATAACATCACATACAATCATCCAACATCATCAAAAGAACCCTAAGGAGACAAGTCAACCACTCAGATAATCTATCCCTGGGTCCCATTGCTATTATGTAGCTCTTAGGCCATAGTCACTCTCATGCTATGGGCAAGGGAGTGGCCAACAACCTAAAGTCGCTCTCACAGGCTTGCCTGCCAGCGACTGTGGACCATAATTTCTAATTTTGTGCTAGCGACCCTAGGATTTAATCCACTTTTCTAGCCCACAGTCCTAGCCTCTGCCCAGAACTTAATGTAACTTTTGGAATTCATTAAAAACATAATAACAATGCTCATCAATCAAAATCACCCTCGGGACTAGGCATGAGCATCCCCAACCGGGACTGACATTCTATCAAACACTTGGCATCAATGCAACCTACAGGTCTAGGATACAAGACAGGGCATAAATGACTGAAACAACTTATGAAACATAACCAGAAGGATCAAGTCCTTCTCCATTGAACTACTACATCATCAATTAGGTATTGCATCCATTCATTTAACAGTTACAAGTAAATACATGAAATAACCATGACATGAACCAGGCATTCAACCATGCTTATAACTAGCATAACACCATATAAATATAAGAGATATGAAAGCCATTAAATCCACATATAAATCAATTCAAAAGTAAGAGAACTTATCTTTTATTAATCATAGGAAAATCTAATCAAGTTCGGGACTTCCATGTACCACCCAACCATAGACATGGCTGAACCAAATCTCTCTTTTATCCAGTCACCCTTGTGCCATATTCCAAGCATGAATGTGGGATCTCATAGAACATCCAATCCAATAAAAACCAAGGGAATCTAGAGGTTAAACCACCTCCACCCTCATAAAACCATGATCACACCAAAACTGGTGCTTCGATCACAATTGAACCAAACTTTGAATGTCACCCAGAATCCATCACTATCCTTAAGGAATTTTCGGTCTCCTTATCTCTCAGGCTTTACCGCAATCCAAACCTGGATCACTAGTATCTAAACCGATACTTCTCCCTCAGGATTTACCATGTATCCTGCCAAAACTGGTCAAGGGATTCCTAGCCCTTTCGAAATGAACCTTTAGACCACCTTTTCCCTAGATTCCGAAATCCATTAAGCAATTCCAAAGCTCAAAACTGAGATCAACATCCCAACACACCATGGCATCTAGAAAAATGAAATGCTAGGCTGAAATCCACTACCATAACCCGGCAAAACCATGCCACCAACAACAAGAGAACCATACACGACACATGAAAAGCCATGTATGTCCAAACCAACTAGGAAATCACACATGAAAAACCTTACCTGCAAGTATTCTTGCTGAAGCTGCATGATCCCACTCTTCCTTCCTTGATCCTTGATTTCCTTCCTTTCCATTTTCTTGCTTTTCCTTCCTTGATCCAAAGCTAGAGTGCTCCAAGAAAACTCTAAGTGATCAAAAGAGTGAGAGTGGGAGAGAGAATAATGAGAGAGCTCCAAACTTTCCCTAACCAAGAGCTTACACTGTCAAGCCTAACACTGAGCAATCTACCAACTGATCCTCATAATCCTTTTTATGAATGAGGCCTCTATTTTCGTCATTTTCCATTTTTTTCCTTCATTTTCCTCTTCACATGAAACTTGTGACCTTTACGTTCCTTTTCTCCTAATTTCCTTTATTTTCATAAATAAATGTGCCAAAAATATCTTTTTTCCTTTTAATGCCTTTGCCTTAGCCTTTTTCAATTTTACTTAGCCAAAACACACATCTAGTGATGCCCACTAGGATATATTTTCCCAACATTTAGCTTGGAACACATGTCCCCTACCCTTGGTCTTTTTTTGCCTTTATTAACTTTATTACATGGAATTTTCACTAGGGATGTTACAATGGTTGTCAAGAATATGAGCACTACAAGAGAAATTGTCCTAAACTCAAGAAGGACAATAAGAAAAGGAAAGAAATAATTGAAGGCCATATCACCGAATAAATAGAAGAACTTGATGAGAAGAAATCCAAGAAAGAAGGGATAAATCTTCACTATTAAGGTGTTTATAACAAGAAGAAGTATGAGGTGAAAAGACCTCTACCATGGTCAAATATTGGTAACAGTATTAGAAGCATTATGATAGGGTGCATCATAGAAGATGAAATCATACCATTGAAGTAAGAGCTCATTTTATCATTAGGATAGTTGAAGTAGAAGTCTACATGGTTGTAGCAATGATCATAGAAGGAAAGTAGCTCTTGGTTACATCATTGAAAGCATAAGTAATACTTATGGGTAACAAAGTCATATAGCATGATAAAGTATAGAAAGAGTTCACCATGCATCATCATAATTAGGAAGGAACATTTGTAGGATGAGGATAATCAAGATCCTTCGTTGGAATCTTCATTAAAAGGTTCACCTCCCTTGGAAGAAGCAAGTTTCTCATTGATCATTTCACATTGTGTGGAATCCATTGTTTATAAGGATGATGGTATGGTGATAAAGGAATGCAACATGTCAAGATGGTTGAAGTACTTTCAATCAAGGAAAGGAAGCTACTAAATAAAGTCTAGATGACCAAAAAGAGGTATGTATGCAAGTATTTGATAAAATTAAGCCATGTAATCGCATAATTGTAGAGAGCATGGTTGAATTATCTATATTATGAGCATGAAGGAAAAATAAGAATCTCTTTTTGATGCGTGAAGGTATACACCTTGAACTAGTTCACATATTGAAGGAACTATGTATGGAAGTTTTTGGGGTACAATATGTGAGGAAAGGAAGAAGGATTCATGGAAAAGCTACAACTATGATAAGGAATCAACATCTAATGACTAGAAGGTTCTAGTATGACATATGCATGGGAAGGTTTGAAGACCTTGATAAAGTTTGAAAAAAGGAAAAGATCCTTGACATTGGAAATCTTGAGATATGTATGAATATGCAGGATTGATAACACATAAAGCATATGTCATGTTAAAATGGCATCACAAGAGGTAACTTTGATTTGTTGTTCATTTGTGATTTTGAACAACATTTGGATGGGTTGATACAGAGCTATCAAACAAGAGTTGTAGATGTCACCTACATAGTAGCACTCTTGAGCTTGGATGGAAAATGCTTAAAGAAAAACATGACTTAGAAGAGGTAGTTGTATGAAGAAAAGCTAGATGTGGACTAGAAGATCACTTTCCGATGAAGAGAAGAATGGCATGACATAAATGGTTCATAAAGGAAAGTGATGGATTGATGCCCTACAATATGAAGGATCAATAATGATGAAGATGAAATTCATTATAGCGAAAGGAGGAGATCTACAAGCAATTGAAGGTACCATGTTCTCCATCGAAGAGCATAAATTTGTCGTTGGAAACAAGTCCTTAGATAAGAGGGAGCTTGGGTACATTCCTTTTATAGGTATGGGTATATTTTCCCTAGTTGAGAGGGAGAGATAAACACATCACTTTTGTCTTCATATTGTGAAGAAAGAATGGAGGATTGGGTAAGAATCTAAGATTGATTCTGATACACTTTGAGGATGAGGTAGCGAATCCAAGATAAGAGTAGTCAAATAGGAAATTCATTAAGGATGTGTTATTCCAAGATAGTAATTGCCCTAAAAGGGCATACCCTATGAACACCCAAGTGGGGTATGTGCCTTGACAGCCAATGATGGTTGTGTATGTTAGTCATTCGTCTCACCAACATTGTGCTCCGATCTTGTGGATAGATAGAGTTGTTATTCAAAGCCTAGTGATGTGATAATACTGGTTGATATGATGAGATGCTTTGGCTTACCAATCCGAATCTTCTTATGAGAATTCTTCAAATTGAGAATGTCCAAGTACCTTGTATGGATTATGAATACCTCTCTAGTTAAGAGAGAGTGTTGAAATATGTAACTATGTTCAATCTTCATAATGACACATGTAATCATGATTTTATGTATAGAGAAAAATAAGTTTATTATTTGTTCTTGAGGCATGGGTTTCATGCTCAAGGGAAATTTATTTTAGGTCAAGCACCCATTGAGTACTTCTAGGGTTTTTCATTTAATCTACGAGTCAATTGAGTCATTATCATATATTGAAGACCCATTTGGGCATGTTACATATTGTAAATAAAATTTATTTGAGTCAAAGTAGAGTCAAAAGACCCTCCAAGACCTCCTCATGATGCAAATTTCAAGTCAGCCTAAAAGAAACAATTTGAACTAATAGGAGACTTATATATAAAGGAGACTTAAACCTCACTTGGAAGAGATACTCAGCACCCACAAGTTCGATCAAGGAAGAGAAAAGTGTATGAAAAAGAGGAGGACAAGAAGAAGAAAAGAAGAGTGAGATTTTTGGATTGTTTTTGGGCTACATTCCTCCACACATGCAAAGGTTATAACATCATCTTGCAGTAGTAGATACTGAATTGTAGCCACTCCAATAAAGTCGAAGTTTTGGGTCAAAGGAAGTCTCCCTTGTAAGCTGAGTTGATAAGGGGAAGGTATCATCTCAAGCGAAGGATAAAGAAGGACAAAATATTCATCATTCTCTCACATGTGTCACCTAGGGTTTCTACAGAAGAAAATGTTGGAGGTCGAAGTTGCAGTAGAACCTGCTGGGAGGTCAAAGTTGTAGAAGAATCTGGTGGGAGGTCACAGTTGCAGAAGAATCTAGTGGGAGGTCAAAGTTGCAAAATTTAATGAGGTCAAAGTTACTGGAAGAAAATATCATCAATAAGAAAATGTTTGACTTGGTCTTGGAGGAGTCTTGGCGGAGGGTCATAGGTCTTGGAATTTGTCGATTGATGTTCTATAAGAAGAGAATAATTCTTGTGGGTTTTCCTCTCAAGTGGAGAGGTTTGGCCCTGGTTGATTGATCCAAGTGGATATTGGTGGCCACCCGCCTATTCCACTTGGACCCCCATCGTTCTTTCGTTTAAGTTTCCTTAATTATAGCACAACTTACTATTTTTGGTATTTTTTTGTTGGAAAATGTGCAACAAGAAATGTTAAATTTAGAATGTGCTAAAAATAGATCTGCTAAAAATAGCATGTCTAAATTAGCAGTTTTTCCAGTGAAGTCATTGGCCACCTTGGGTGAGAGGTGAAACTGCTAAAAATAGAAAGTTCTAAAAATAGCATTTCTGGGTCCTTTCCTATATATAGCAGTCCCTAGTCTATCTATAGGAAGTAAAATTAATCTTGGTCTTAACAAGAGTTGGAAATATTAATTAATTAATTCAGTTGAGTTAATTAGTTAAGGAAATTCAATTTGAAGTCTTTGTGAGCATGCACATGAGTCATCCCACTGATTGAGGAATTTATCCTTAATTTCCCCCATTGATTGAGGGAATAAGTATGAGCTCCATAATGAGAGAATCAGTTGACTTAGTTCTAACTAGTCAAGTCCAGTTAGATTATTTTAACAAGTTGTTAAAATAATAAAATATAGTTTGTTAATGCTTGCATGCATGTGGCAACTATTATTTTAGATAACTGAGGATTCACTCATGGATAACTAATGCATGTCAGTTCTGTCAGAGACCCAATTGAGATCAAAGAAGGGACAATGTACTATCAGTTGGATGAATATTTTTCCTATAAAGGAAGCTCATCCATGATGAGGATTTATCTCCTTCAGGTTTGTGCAGTTATTTCAGAGGTCAGTGTTGTGTGTGAGGTGAGAATCACACAGGTTGCAGCTGGAGGACCCAGGAAAAACTGTGCATAGAAATAGAGGCTTGGAGGGTAGAGGAGAAGGTTTGTGAAAAGCCTTTGGCTGTCTATGAGCAATAGAGGGATTGTACTGAGAGATGGATAGCTTCTAAGCTAAGGCTTTGTGTAATCCGGGCATATTTCCACTTGTATGATAATACAAAGACAGGGTTTTAGGCTGGTGCTTTCCCCTAGTTATACATTCTATGTTATGTGTGTTTGATTTCTCCATATTAGTTATATGTGTTCTTATTGATGTTGCTCATGGTTGATTAAGCTTTCGCTAAATTGTTTGTAGAAGTAGATTAAGTGTTTTGCTTTAGTACATTGCATTACTAGACGATCTACAGGTGGGAAATTTCTACATGGTATTAGAGCTAGCTGATTTGTAGAAAAAGTTCTACATGGTATCAGAGTTGACTGAATTATAGAAAAATTCTACATGGTATCAGAGCTAGCTGATTTGTAGAAAAATTCTACAAAATTCTACATGGTATCAAAGCACAGGTGATCAAGGAAGAAAAATATACAAGAAGAGGAGATTTCAAAGTTTTGAGTTTTGGACCGAGAGTTTGCAGAGAAGATCTAAAATTTTATGTACAAAGTTTTTAGAAATAAATAGCAGATTTGGATTCCTTGTGGAAAAATACCCAAAATAAAAAAAAAGTCGGCTGAATCGAAGTTCGGATGAGGGAGATATCACTGATTTAAAATCAACTCTTTTTCTAGAAAATTTCGTGACAGCGGGAAAGTGGGAATAGATTGGTGTGCTAGCCAAGAACCTATATTCACTTGAGGTACAAGATGCATGCAAAGCCTTGAGGAGCAAGGAAAAGGTTAGAGACTTGGTGGTTGAGAGGGAGAGTATATTACCTCTCAACATGCAGCGTCAGAAGAAGTCTCAGACAATTGTGGAGGAGCCACGATTGGTGCAGCAGCTTCAGGAGGTTGTGGAGCAGCCACAACAGGGGAAGTTGAGTGGAGATCAAGTAGAGACATCTATTCATGCAGACACCTCCAGTAGGGGAAAACTTCGATCCAGGTGGGCAGAGGGAACACATGCAACCATACCTCTAGGTAGGAGGTGGGGTGATATAGAGTGATCATCCTAAGGAGGAGGGGCTGGAACCTTGAGGTACCCAACCTCTTGGATGAGACCTTGCTACAGGAGCCCCAATGTGGAGTAGTAGGAACTGACTGATTGGGTAGAGACAGATGTGGATGGAGCGGCAGAGAGAGTGACAGTGCAGTGAATCCCAGGACAACACATAGCTGGCAGTCTGTAGCAATGTGAGAGGCACATGTGTTTTGCACAGTGCTAGGTGGCACAGAGGTGTGCAATGGTGCGAGATGCATGGAGATGTTGAAGTAGCGCAGATGTTAGAGAGGGAGCACTTGTCAGTAGCAGGTAGAGCTTCAGCATCAGAGTATGTTCTAGCCCAACAGAGTGGTCAGTTGGGAGTGTTTTTATTCCAAGTGTTGTTGAAGCAAGTGGATCAGGTAGATGTGTTGCATGTAGAACGTTCCAGAATTATAGGATCGGGTTCGAGAGGAAGCCTTTCTTGTTGAGAGGGAGGGTTGGAAAATGTGAAACGAGAAATGTTAAATTTAGAATGTGCTAAAAATAGACATGCTAAAAATAGCATGTATAAAAATAGCAGTTTGGCCAGTGAAGTCATTGGCCACCTTGGGTGAGGTGAAACTACTAAAAATAGAAAGTTCTAAAAATAGCATTTTTGGTCCCTTCCTATTTATAGTAGTCCTTAGTCTATCTATAGGAAGTAAAATTAATCTTGGTCTTAAGAGCAGTTGGAAATATTAATTAATTAATTCAGTTGAATTAATTAGTTAAGGAAATTCTAATTTGAAGCCTTTGTGAGCATGCACATGAGTAGTCTCACTGATTGAGGAATTTATCCTTAATTTCCTCCACTGGTTGAGGGAATAAGTATGAGTTCTATAATGAGAGAATCTGTTGACTTAGTTCTAACTAGTCAAGTCCAGCTAGATTATTTTAACAAGTTGTTAAAATAATAAAATATAGTTTGTTAATGCTTGCATGCATGTGACAACTATTATTTTAGATAACTGAGGATTCACTCATGGATAACTGATGCATGTCAGTTCTGTTAGAGACCCAGTTGAGATGAGAATTTATCTCAACTGGATGAATATTTTTCCTATAAAGGAAGCTCATCCATGATGAGGATTTATCTCCTTCAGGTTTATGCAGTTATTTCAGAGGTTAGTGTTGTGTGTCAGGTGAGAATCACACAGGTTGCAGCTGGAGGATCCAGGAAAAACTGTGCATAGAAATAGGAGGCTTGGAGGGCAGAGGAGAAGGTTTGTGAGAAGCCTTTAACTATCTATGAGTAGCAGAGGGATTGTACTGAGAGCTGGATAACTTATGAGCTAAGGCTTTGTGTAATCCAGATATATTTCCACTTGTGTGATAATACAGAGATGGGGTTTTAGGTTGGTGCTTTCCCCTGGTTATATCTTCTGTGTTATGTGCGTTTGACTTCTCCATATTAGTTATATGTGTTCTTATTGATGTTGCTCATGGTTGATTAAGCTTCCGCTAAATTGTTTGTAGAAGTAGATCAAGTGTTTTGCTTTAGTACATTGCATTACCAGGTGATCTACAGGTGGAAAATTTCTACATGGTATTAGAGCTAGCTGATTTGTAGAAAAAGTTCTACATGGTATCAGAGTTGACTGATTTGTAGAAAAATTCTACAAAATTCTACATTTTTTGTGGTCCTAAAATTTCAGAGCCTTTTTGAGGGCCTAAAAGGCATTTTTTTTGGGAAAACGAAGACAACAAAAGAGTGTCAGACCCATTTACTTCTTTAATCTTTTGTCTCCTTTTGGAAATATTCGAAATGAGGTATTATGATGGTCAAACAAAGATTGTATGCCATAGTTATGATGCTGGGAAGTTGGCGTTCCATCTAACCCCAACAGGGTCCACAAGCTTTTGGCGCTTCATCTCCTAGGGTTTGGTTTTGGGATGTTTAGGGTTGCCCATTGTTTCTTCATGATAAAAAGGCCATTGAGCCTCATTGCAACATAATTCATAAGGCATGTAGATGCCACATATTTTCTCAGAGATAAACTATCATTGCCTAAGTTAGTTTATTTCCATTCTACATGTAATAGTTTTCAATACTCTGTTATTAATGAATTGAAGTTTTGTTTTCGTTGTATCTCTGTGTTTTTGTTCATATTTGTATTTCATTTCATTCCATCATAAATATGGATCAATGGTATTATATCGGTCTGCTCTTTCTTTATTTTTCTGTGCATGTCCCCAACGAGGTCAGGGTATAAGGAGTTAGGGCTCGAATTGGTTGAACCTTTGCAAAACTAGCCTCGTCGACCCTGACGGCCTCCTATGGCAGAAGAAAAGAAAGACGAGGGAGCAAGATAACCTTCCAAAATATTGCTTGAAGAAGCCCTTGAGAGACAAAAGAACTTGATGATGGACAAATTTGTCCATATCCTTCGTGGATGCCCACAGGTGACGCATATTCATCCAACAACCACTCTAGAGGCACCACCCCCTTTAAGGTACAAGCCAACTTTGACATTTTTGTATTTGAAGGCTAGATAGATGCAAATGTCGTTAATAGATGGTTAAATCTATTAGAAGGATATTTTTTGGTTCATGATTTTTCCAACAGGGAAAATATTACTTTTTCACTCCTCAAAGTCGCCACCAGCATCAAGGACTACTGGGAAACCTATTGTGAGCAGAGGGGCAAGAGGGAACCCTCACTATTTTTAGCCGCACCCACTTGGAATTATTTTCGAGACATCTTCAAGGACAAATATTACAATTTCGAGAGCTATGAAGATAAGTACATAAAGTGGACCACACTATGGCAGGGGAGAGACAAAGACATGTCAGATTTTATTTTTTTTTCATACCCTTTGCACGAAGTGGGGTATCAAGTATTTTGAGTGGCATATGGTACTCAAGTACTGCAGTTTTCTATGCAAATACATCCAGGATGAGATGGACTTCCTGGACATCTCCTCACTTTGTGCCACCTATCGATATGTTGTCAATATTGAGTAGAAATTTAAACAAAAGAAGTAAGACTTTGGATTTGTGAATCCAAAGCAAGGGAAAGGCAGCCCCTAACCACAAAAAAGTACAAATCTAAGGCAGAGTGACCGAGGAAAAGCGTCTGAAGCTGCAAGAGAATAACAACACCACGAAGACAAAGAAGGACATAGGAAAGTGGTGTGAATTCCATAAGATCCCCACTGACAACACAAGTGAGTGTCGATCCATGAAATAACTGGTGGTTGAGTTGAACGATTTAGAGTCAAATGCATGTTCCAACTCTGAGTCAGAACCTAAAAAGGAGAATGAAAAAGGGAAGAAAATTATTAATGTGGAGCCTAGCACCATCGTTGTCAGCAACAAGATCCAGAATACTGAGCCTGAAGATCCATAAGAGGGGGAGTGTCTCTTCCACTCACAGATGTGGGTGAAGGGTTCTCCATTGCAATTAATTATTGATAGTGGGAGACAAAATAGCCTCATTTCAACAAAGGTCATGAAGTGGTTGTGCCTACCAACCACACCAAATCCATAGTTATACACAATCAAGTAGCTTAACCAAGGATGAGATCTCCATGCCATCCAACAATGATGGCTTTCCTAAATCATCAAGCCCTTCATAGATGAGGTATTGTGTGATGTTGCTCCTCTTGAATACTATGATGTATTATTAGGCCAACCATACTTTTGGAAGTGTCATGTTGTGTATGATTCTAGGTCTCACACTATTATTATTACTTTGGGAAATAAGTTATACAGGACACCAAAGATAGCCCCGCTTACTGTGATCTCTTTGATCTCTGCTAAGCAATGTAGTAAGATAATCTCCCAGTCTGAGAAATTGGTTTTCTTTCTAATTTGATCTCAAATTAAGGGGAAGATCATGGCCACATCTGTGGTCCACCGGAAAGGTTCTTCCACACAATATAAGTAGGTGGATAAGATCGTGGAAGAATACAGGGACATCTTCTCATCACCCATAGGGGTACCCTTGCATTTTCAAGTCAAGCATTTGATCAATTTGACTCCTAGAGCACCCCTACCCAATGGGCTGATATATCGATGCTCCGTTGTGGAAAATGAAGAGATCAAGCAACAAATCCAAGATTTGTTGTAAAAAGGGAAAATCGAACCAAGTTTCTCACCTTGTGGGAGCACAATTTTACTTGTATAGAAGAAGGATGGGATCTGGAGGCTCTGCATTGATTATCGGGCACTAAACAAAATCACTGTCAGGAGCAGGTACCCAATCCCACATATTGATGACCTTCTAGATTTTCTCAATGATCCAGACTTAAACAGGAACGCAACAAATTACAGATATAACCATAAACACAGATATGCAGCGCAAATAATACTTCATTTCATTAATGTAAAATACTAAAATATGCTTACAAACAGTAGTGGAAATAAACCAGCTAGGGCGATGGTAGCTTATCTCTGAGAAGAGATGTGGTGGCTACATGCCTCTGAACTGTGTTACAATGAGGGTCAAAGGCCTATTTATTGTTGAGAAACAATGGAAAACCCTTAACATTCCAAAACCTAACCCTACAAGATGAAACACCAAACTGTGGGCCCTGTTTCGGTAAATTGGTACATCAACTTCCCGGGGTCATAACTTTGGCATACGATCTCTGTTTGATGTGTACAATAGCTCGTTAGAAATATCTATCCGAGCACTACCACTTTAGGAAGGGAAACATCAGTCCACAGACCCATGTTGCACCCAAATTTCCTAAAAAATGTTGTTTAGGGCCTCAAAACAACTCCGGAAGTTCAGGACCCGAAAAATTACTAAAAATAGTAAGTTGTGCTACAATTAGGGAAACTGAAAATGTTGAGAGAAAAAATGGTGGGGGTCCAGGTGGACTTGGCAGGTGGCCACCAAGATCCACCTGGATCATTCCTCCCCACTTAGGAAGCAATGGTCCCCATTGCGTCGATTTCCTCCATGAGATGAGGAAACTTTTGCTGAACTTGGTCCCTAGTGAGCCACTTGCCCTAGTGAAGGAGTTGGCCTGATTTGATAGCTCGATACAGTTGGATATTCTGTTAGCGAGTGTTCTTGATCTGTGTGTCCATGATCCAATTAGTTGCAGCTTGTTCCATGCAATTTGGATTTAATTCTGTGGGTGTGAGCTGTTCTGCAATGTCGGATGTGTCTAGCAATAGTGGAAAGTATGGCCAAAGGCGATCTGCATTGAACACTGTGTGTAGGCCAAGGAATGGGGGAATGCTAAGCTCAAATGCATTGTCTCCCATAGCCTTAGTAATGGCGTAAGGAACATATCAGAGTGGTCTCAGTTTCGGATAGGCTCCAGTAAGGCGTTCCTTTTGCAAATGCAACCATACTTTGTCACCCACCTGAAACTTGTGTGGCACCCGATGTTGATCATGTCGCTGCTTGTACTTGGCATTTGATTTCTCCAGAATGTCATGGACCTACTGGCGAATATGTTGGATGCGCTCAATGAAGCTGGTTGCCTTGTTTGCTTCGCACTGGACATGAGCCGAATCTACATGAGTAGCTGCAAGTGGCATGGCCACATCAATGGGGCATAGTGGCTGGAATCCCAAGCCCACCTGAAAAGGGTTGTGGCCAGTCGAGCTGTGAAGAGCTCAGTTGTAGCTGCGCTGAACATAGGGGAGGCTCTCGTCCCATGTGCGTGGATGCTTTGAGTTGTACATGCACAGAATGTGCATAATCATCCTATTGACAACCTATGTCTGGCCATCAGTTTGAGGATGGAAGGCTATGGAATTAGTGAGTTTGGTGTCAAGCATTGATCAGAGACTGGACCAAAACATGCTAAGGAACCAACTCTCCCGATCTGAGGTGATAGACTGTGGGATCCCAAAGTGCGCCCACACTCATTCAAAGAAGAGTTTAGCAGTGGCTTCTGTTGTGATATTCTTCTTGCAGGCCGCCATAATGGCCATCTTCGAGAACCAGTTGACGACCACAAAAACACAATCATTTCCATGCATAGTAGAAGGAAGGCCTGACATGTAATCCATGGAGATGGATTCCCAAGGTCGACTAGGGGTAGGTAGCGGGGCATAGAGGCCTTGCTTCTTGATGGTCGGTTTGGCAATGGCACAGGCAGTAAATGATCTGATGTACTTTCGAACATCCTGTCGAAGATTTAGCCAATAGAAATACTTTTGCAGTACTGCAACTATTTTCTCAACCTCGAAATGCCCAGCAGATGACTATATTGTGCTTCCCAAATCATCTTGGCACGCTCGCTTGAAGGAACACAAAGGTGACGTAGGTGGTATAATAGGGCATCTTGGAGGTGAAAATCTAGAACATGCTAACCCTCCAAGGGTGCCTGGTATGTGTGGCTGAATTCTGGGTCACTTTTGAAGAGAAGTGGCCAATCAGAAGTCTTGTGCCCACAAGAGTTGAGCACGGTGGTTAACGCCATGATCGGTGGTTGACTGATGCAATCTGCAACATTATTGGTGCTGCCCTTCTTATACTTGATATTCAAATGGAACTCTTGTAGGTGTGTTGACCACTTCTGATGGCGATCATTCTGCAATTTCCCTTAGGTCTGTATGAACTGCAGGGGTCGGTGGTCTGTGTGGATGACCATTTCCTTCCCCAAAATGTAATGCTTCCATTGTCGACAGGCCTGCATAATGGAATACATCTCTTTATCATAAGTGGGATACTTCCGGACTGTGTCTGAAAGTGTTTCACTGTGATATGCCACTGGATGCCCGTGTTGAGTAAGAACTACTCTAATAGCATAGTTAGAGGCATCTATCTCGACCTCAAATGGTTGTTGTAAATATCGTAACGCGAGCACTGGTGCCGTGTAGAGGCGATATTTCAACTCTATGAATGCATTCTGTTGAGATTCAGACCAAAAGAATTTTGCTTTCGCTCCTCCCTTTGTGACTTGACTCAAGGGCCAAGTGATATAAGAAAACCCCAATGCGAACCTACGGTAGAAGTTGGCAAGACCTAGAAATCTGCGGAGCTCTATCAGAGTGGTTAGAGATGGCCAATCTCGAATGACTTGGATCATGGCTCAATCCACATGCAGCCCCTGTTCATCAATAATGTATCCCAGATACTGAACCTGGGTCATGCCAAAAGTGTATTTCTCCAAATTGGCACATAGCTTGTGTTGCCTCAGTGTTTGGAGAACCTGTCGAATGTGGTGGAGGTGCTCTTCCCAACTCTGGCTGAAAATCAGAATGTCATCGAAGTATACCACTACAAATGAGTTGGTGAATGGCTGCAAGATGTCATCCATTAGTTTGATGAAGGTTGCAGGAGCAGTCGTCAATCCAAAAGGCATAACCAACCATTCGAAAAGGTCCTCCTTAGCTTTGAAGGCAGTCTTCCACACATCACAGGGTTCGATTGGTACCTGGTGATATCCTGACTTCATATTGATCTTGCTGAAATATTTTGCCCCCTTTAGTTGGTCTAGGAGGTAATCAATCTGCGGGATTGGGTACCTATTACGGACAGTGATCTTGTTCAGCACCCGATAGTCAATACAGAGTCGCCAAGTCCCATCCTTCTTCTGTACCAACACGATAGGGCTCCCACAAGGTGATGAACTCGGACAGATGTGACCTTTCTGTAGTAGCTCCTGAATCTGCCTCTTGATTTCATCATTCTCCAGAACGGAGCAACGATAAATTGGTCCATTGGGTAGCGGCGCACCTGGGGTCAGATTGATGGAGTGCTTGACTTGACAGTGCAGAGGAACCCCTACGGGGGAGGTGAAGATGTCCTCGTACTCCTCCACGACCTTGTCCATCTGTAGTTGTCGTGTGGAGGGGCCCTATCTAGAGGCTGTGGCCACCGTCTTCTTCTTTCCTTGAGGGTGTATCATCAGGAAAACAAATTTCCCGGTTTTGGAAATGAGCTTACTGCATTGTTTTGCAGTAACCAAAGAGATGGCGGTAGGTAGTGCTACCTCTGGTATCCTGTACAACTTATTTCCCAATGTAATAATAACAACACGGGGCCTTGATTCATACACACCATGTCGCTTCCACAAGTATGGTTGTCCTAATAATATAGCACAAACTTCAAGGGAGTAATGTCACACAATACCTCATCCGTGAAGGGCTTGATGTTGTATGGAAGGCAACACTGCTGGCTCACGCGAAGATCCCATCCTTGGTGAAGCCACCCAATGGTGTACGATTATGGATGTGCTATGGTCGGTAAGCCCAACTGCTTCACGACCTCTGCCGAAATGAGGTTCTTTTAGCTCCCACTATCGACAATGAACTGTAGCAGGGAGCCCTTTACCCACATCTGGGAGTGGAAGAGATGCTCCTCCTCCTCTGGATCTTCGGGTTCATTTTTCTCGATCTTGGCAGTAGCAATAGTGGCCTTGGGATCCACATCAATGATCTGCTTCCCTTTTTCATTCCCCTTGTCAGGTTTTGACTCAATGTTAGAACATGCATCTGATTCTGAAACCTCTAGCTCAGCCACCAGTGACTTCTTGGCCCGACACTCACTTGTGTTGTGAGTGGAGCTCTTATGGAACTCACACCATTTTCCCGTGTCCTTTTTCGGCTTCATGAAACTGTTCTTTACTTGCAGATTTGGTGGGTTTTCTTGGGCTACCCCGCCTTGGCTTTGTCTGTGGTTTAGGGGCACCTTTCCCTTGCTTTGGATTCACAGATCCAAAGTCTCGCTTCTTTTGTTTAAACTTCTGCTCGACCTTGATGGCATATCAGTATGCTGTGCTGAGCGAGGAGATGTTCATGAATTCTATTTCTTCCTGGATGTGCTTGTCCAAGCAGCTGCGGTATTTGAGTATCAAATGCTGCTCTGTATCCTTAATACCCAACTTTGTGCGAAGGGTATGGAAAAGATTGGTGAACTCCGGCACGTCTTGGTCCCTTCCCTACCGGAGCATGGTCCACTTTATGTATTCATCCTTATCGCTTTCGACAGGGTAGTACTGCTCCTTGATGGCATCCCGGAATGAATTCCAGGTGGGGGCGGTAGAAAATAGTGAGCTGGTACTTTCATCCTTCTGCTCGCAGTAGGTTTCCCACTAGTCCTTGATGTGGGGGGCTGCGTTGAGAAGAGCGAAAACAATCTTTTCCCAACTCAAAAATTCATGAATAGAAAAATAACCCTCTAGAAAATTTAACCATTTATATACGACATCTGCGTCTATCTGGCCCTCGAATATGCGGATTTCAAAATTAACTTGTACCTTAAAGAGCATGGCATTTCCAGAGTAGCCGCTGGAAGTCGATGCGTTGTTTCTGGGTAGTCGCTAAAGGATATGGGCAAAGTTGTCCATCATCGCATTTCGTTGTCACTCGAGGGCTTCTTCGAGCAAGATTTTGATAGGATCTCCTGCCCCCTTGTCTTTCTTCTCATCCGCCATGTCGGGATTTGCGAGGCTAGTCTTGCAAAGGTTCAACCAATTCAAGCCCTAACTCCTTAGATCCAGACCTCGTTGGGAACATGCAAAGAAAAACAGAGAAAAAAAGCAGACCCCTCTAATACCACTGATCCAGACTTAAACAGGAATGCAACAAATTATAGAGATAACCATAAACACAAATATGCAATGGAAATAATACTTCATTTCATTAATGTAAAATACTGGAATATGCTTACAAACAGTAATTAAAATAAACCAGCTAGGGCGATGGTATCTTATCTCTGAGAAGAGATGTGGTGGCTACATGCCTCTGAACTGTGTTACACTGAGGCTCAAAGGCCTATTTATTGTTGAGAAATAATGGAAAACCCTTAAAGTTCCAAAACCTAACTCTAGAAGATGAAACGCCAAACTGTGGGCCCCGTTTGGGTAAATTGGTACATCAACTTTCCGGGGTCGTAACTTTGGCATACGATCTGTGTTTGATGCGTACAATAGCTCGTTAGAAATATCTATCCGAGAACTACCACTTTGGGAAGGGAAACATCTGTCCACGGACCCATGTTGTCCCCATATTTCCCAAAAAATGTAGTTTAGGGCTTCAAAACAGCTCCGAAAGTTCAGGACTCGAAAAACTGCTAAAAATAGTAAGTTGTGCTACAATTAAGGAAACTGAGAATGTTGAGAGAAACAATGGTGGGGGTCTAGGTGGACTTGGCAGGTGGTCACCAAGATCCACCTGGATCATTCCTCCCCCCTTAGGAAGCAATGGTCCCCATTGCGTTGAGTTCCTCCATGAGATGAGGAAACTTTTGCTGAACTTGGTCCCTGGCGAACCACTTGCCCTGGTGAAGGAGTTGGCCTGCTTTAACAACTCGATACAGTTGGATATTCTGTTGGCGAGTGTTCTTGATCTATGTGTCCATGATCTGATCAGTTGCAGCTTGTTCAATGCAATTTGGATTTAATTCTGTGGGTGTGACCTGTTCTGCAATGTCAGATATGTCTAGCAATGGTGGAAAGTATGGCTGAAGGTGGTCCACATTGAACACTGTGTGCAGGCCAAGGAATGGGGGAATGCTGAGCTCAAATGCATTGTCTCCCATAGCCTTAGTAATGGTGTAAGGACCATATTAAAGTGGTCTCAGTTTCTGAGAGGCTCCAGTAAGTCGTTCCTTTTGCAAATGCAACCAGACTTTGTCACCCACTTGAAACTTTTGTGGCACCCGATGTTGATCATGTCGCTGTTTGTACTTGGCATTTGATTTCTCCAGAAAGTCATGGACCTGGTGGTGAATATGTTAGATGTGATCAATGAAGCTGGTTGCCTTGTTTGCTTTGGATTGGACATGCGCCGAATCTATGTGACTAGCTGCAGGTGGCATGGCCACATCAATGGGGCATAGTGGCTGGAATCCCAAGCCAACCTGAAAAGGGCTGTGGCCAGTCAAGCTGTGAAGAGCTCAGTTGTAGCTGTGCTGAACATAGGGGAGGCTCTCATCCCATGTGCATGGATGCTTTGAGTTTTACATGCACAAAATGTGCACAATCATCCTATTGACAACCTCTGTCTGGCCATCAGTTTGAGGATGGAAGGTTGTGGACTTAGTGAGTTTGGTGTCCAGCATTGTCCAAAGACTAGACCAAAACGTCCTGAGGAATCGATTGTCGCGATCTGAGATGATAGACTATGGTATCCTAAAGTGCACCCACACTCGTTCAAAGAAGAGTTTAGCAATGGCTTCTGTTGTGATATTCTTCTTGCAGGCCGCTATAATGGCCATCTTCGAGAACCTGTTGACGACCACAAAAACACAGTCATTTCCATGCTTAGTGGAAGGAAGGTTTGACATGTAATCCATGGAGATGGATTCCCAAGGTCGACTAGGGGTAGGTAGCGGGGCATAGAGGCCTTGCTTCTTGATGGTTGGTTTGGCAATGGCACAGGCAGTACATGATCTGATGTACTTCCGAACATCTTGTCGAAGATTCAGTCAATAGAAATACTTTTGCAGTACTGCCACAAATTTCTTGACCCTGAAATGCCCAGCAGACCAACTATAGTGTGCTTCCCAAATCATCTTGGCACGCTCGCTTGAAGGAACACAAAGGTGACCCAGGTGGCATAATAGGGCATCCTCTAGGTGAAAATCTGGAACATGCCGACCCTCCAAGAGTGTCTGGTATGTGTGGCCAATCAGAAGTCTCGTGCCACAAGAGTTGAGCATGGTGGTTAACGCCATGATCGTTGGTTGACTGAGGCAATCTGCAACATTATTGGTGTTGCCCTTCTTATACTTGATATTCAAATGGAACTGTTGCAGGTATGTTGACCACTTCTGATGGCGATCGTTCTGCAATTTCCCTTGCATCTGTATGAACTGCAGGGGTTGGTGGTTTGTGTGGATGACCGTTTCCTTCCCCGAAATGTAATGCTTCCATTGTCAACAAGCCTGCACAATGGAATACATATCTTTATCATAAGTGGGATACTTCCGGACTGTGTCTGAAAGTGTTTCACTATGATATGCCACTGGATGCCTGTGTTGAGTAAGGACTGCCCCAATAGCATAGTCAGAGGCATCTGTCTCGACCTCAAATGGTTTTTGTAAATCTGGTAACGCGAGCACTATTGGCATGCAGAGGCGATCTTTCAACACTATGAATGCCTTCTGTTGAGATTCAGACCAAAAGAATTTTGCTTTCGCTCCTCCCTTGGTGACTTGACTCAAGGGCCAAGTGATATAAGAAAGCCCCAACATGAACTTGTGGTATAAGTTGGCAAGACCTAGAAAGATGCAGATTTCTGTCAGAGTGGTTGGAGATGGCCAATCCCAAATGAATTGGTCTTGGCTGGATCCACATGCACCCCCTATTCATGAATAATGTATCCCAAATACTGAACTTGGGTCATACCAAAAGTGCATTTCTCCAAATTGGCACATAGCTTGTGTTGCCTCAGTGTTTGGAGAACCTGTCGGATGTGGTGGAGGTGCTCTTCCCAACTCTGGCTGAAGATCAGAATGTCATCCAAGTATACCATTGCAAATGAGTTGGTGAATGTCTGCAAGATGTCATCCATTAACCTCATGAAGGTTGCAGGGGCATTAGTCAATCCAAAAGGCATAACCAACCATTCGAAAAGGCCCTCCTTGGCTTTGAAGGCAGTCTTCCCCACATCAGAGGGTTCGATTGGTACCTGGTGATATCCTGACTTCAGATCGATCTTGCTGAAATATTTCGCCCCCATTAGTTGGTCCAGGAGTTCATCAATCCACAGGATTGGGTACCTATTGCAGACAATGATCTTGTTCAGTGCTCGATAGTCAATACAGAGTCTCCGAATCCCATCCTTCTTTTGTACCAACATGATCAGGTTCCCACAAAGTGATGAACTCGGACGGATGTGACCTTTCTGTAGTAGCTCCTAAATCTGCCTCTTGATTTCATCGTTCTCCAGAATGGAGCACTAATAAATTGGTCCATTGGGTAGCGGCACACCTTGGGTCAGATTGATGGAGTTCCTGACTTGACAGTGCAGAGGAACCGCTGCGGGGGAGGTGAAAATGTCCTCATACTCCTCCACGACCTTTTCCATCTATAGTTGTCGTGCGGAGGGGCCTTGTCTAGAGTCCGTGGCCACTGTCTTCTTCTTCCCTTGAGGGTGTATCATCAGGAAAACAAATTTCACGGTATTGGAAATGAGCTTACTGCATTGTTTTGCAGTAACCAAAGAGATGGCGGTAGGCTGTGCTACCTCTGGTATCCTGTACAAGTTATTTCACAATGTAATAATAATAGCACGGGGCCTTGATTCATACACAACATGTCGCTTCCACAAGTATGGTTGTCCTAATAATATGTCACAAACTTCAAGGGGAGCAATGTCACACAATACCTCATCCGTGAAGGGCTTGATGTTGTATGGAAGGTGACACTGCTGGCTCATGCGAGATCCCGTCCTTGGAGAAGCCACCAGATGGTGTACGGTTGTGAATGTGCTGTGGTTGGTAAGCCCAACTGCTTCACGACCTCTATCCAAATGAGGTTCTTTTAGCTCCCGCCATCGATAATGAACTATAGTGGGGAGCCCTTTACCCACATCTGGGAGTGGAAGAGACACTCCTCCTCCTCTGGATCTTCGAGTTCATTTTTCTGGTTCTTGGCGGTAGCAACAGTGGCATTGGGTTCCGCATCAATGATCTGCTTCCCTTTGTCATTCCCCTTGTCGGGTTCTGACTCAGAGTTAGAACATGCATCTGATTCTGAAACCTTTAGCTCAGCCACCAGTGACTACTTGGCCCAACACTCACTTGTGTTGTGAGTGGAGGTCTTATGGAACTCACACCATTTTCCCATGTCCTTTTTCGGCTTCGCGATGCTGTTCTTTACTTGCAGCTTTGGTGGGTTTTCTTGGATACCTTGCCTTTGCTTTGTCCTTTGTTCTATGGTTCAAGGGCACGTTTCGCTTGCTTTGGATTCGCAGATCCAAAGTCTTGCTTCTTTTGTTTAAATTTCTGCTCGACCTTGACAACATATTAGTATGCTGTGCCGAGCGAGGAGATGTTCAAGAATTCTATTTCTTCTTGGATGTGCTTGTGCAGGCAGTTGCGGTATTTGAGTATCAAATGCTGCTCTGTATCCTTGATACCCAACTTTGTGTGAAGGTTATGGAAAATATTGGTGAACTGCGGCACGTCTTGGTCCCTTCCCTGCCGCAACGTGGTCCACTTTATGTATACATCCTCATAGCTTTCGACAGGGTAGTACTGCTCCTTGATGGCATCCTGGAATGAATCCCAGGTGGGTGTGGCTAAAAATAGTGAAACGGTACTTTCATCCTTCTGCTCGCAGTAGGCTTCCCAACGGTTCTTGACGTGGGGGGGAGCCTTTGAGAAGAGTGAAAACAATCTTTTCCTGACTCGAAAATTCATGAACAGAAAAATAACCCTCTAGCAGATTTAACCATTTATCTACGACATCTGCGTCTATCTGACCCTCAAAAATGGGGATTTCAAAATTAACTTGTACCTTAAAGGGCGTTGCGTTTCTAGAGTAGCCGCTGGAAGTCGACGCGTCACTTCTGGGTAGCTGCTGAAGGATCTGGGCAAAGTTGTCCATCATCGCGTTCTGTTGTCGCTCGATGGCTTCATCGAGCAAGATTTTGATAGGATCTCCTGCCCCCTCATCTTTCTTCTCATCCGCCATGGGAGGCTGGTCTTCCAAAGGTTCGACCAGTTCAAGCCATAACTCCTTATATCCCGACCTCATTAGGGGCATGCAAAGAAAAACAGAGAAAAAAAGCAGACCCCTCTGATACCACTGATCCAGACTTAAACAGGAACGCAACAAATTATAGAGATAACCATAAACACAGATATGCAGTGGAAATAATACTTCATTTCATTAATGTAAAATACTGAAATATGCTTACAAACAGTAATGGAAATAAACTAGCTAGGGTGATGGTAGCTTATCTCTGAGAAGAGACGTGGTGGCTACATGTCTCTGAACTGTGTTACAATGAGGCTCGAAGGCCTATTTATTGTTAAGAAACAATGGAAAACCCTTAACATTCCAAAACCTAACTCTAGAAGATGAAACACCAAACTGTGGGCCCTGTTTGAGTAAATTGGTACATCAACTTCTCGAGGTCGTAACTTTGGCATATGATCTCCATTTGATGCGTACAATAGCTCGTTAGAAATATCCATTCGAGCACTACCACTTTGGGAAGGGTAGCATTTGTCCATGGACCCATGTTTCCCCCAAATTTCCCAAAAAACGTCGTTTAGGGCCTCAAAACGGCTCCGGAAGTTCAGGACCCGAAAAAATGCTAAAAATAGAAAGTTGTGCTACAATTAAGGAAACAGAAAATGTTGAGAGAAACAATGGTGGTGGTCTAGGTGGACTTGGCAGGTGGCCACCAAGATCCACCTGGATCATCCTCCCCCCTTAGGAAGCAATGGTACCCATTGCGTTGAGTTTGTCCATGAGATGAGGAAACTTTTACTCAACTTGGTCCCTGGTGAGCCACTTGCCTTGGTGAAGGAGTTGGCCTGCTTTGACAAATCGATATAGTTGGATATTCTGTTGGCGAGTGTTCTTGATCTGTGTGTCCATGATCTGATCAGTTGTAGCTTGTTCCATGCAATCTGGATTTAATTCTGTGGGTGTGAGCTATTCTGTAATGTTGGATGTGTCTAGCAATGGTGGAAAGTATGGCCGAAGGCGGTCCACATTGAACACAGGGTGCAGGCCAAGGAATGGGGGAATGATGAGCTCAAATGCATTATCTCCCATAGCCTTAGTAATGGTGTAAGGACCATATCAGAGTGGTCTCAATTTTCGATAGGCTCCAGTAAGGTGTTCCTTTTGCAAACGCAACCAGACTTTGTCGCCCACTCGAAACTTGTGTGGCACCTGATGTTGATCATGTCACTACTTGTACTTGGCATTTGATTTCTCCAGAATGTCATGGACCTGCTGGAAAATATGTTGGATGTGCTCAATGAAGCTGGTTGCCTTGTTTTCTTCGGACTGGACATGAGTCGAATCTATGTGAGTAGCTACAAGTGGAATGGCCACATCAATGGGGCGTAGTTGCTGGAATCCCAAGCCCACCAAAAAAGGGCTATGGCCAGTCGAGTTGTGAAGAGCTTGGTTGTAGCTGTGTTGAACATAGGGGAGGCTCTCGTTCCATGTGCATGGATGCTTTGAGTTGTACATGGGCAGAATGTGCACAATCATCCTATTGACAACCTCTGTCTGGCCATCAGTTTGAGGATGGAAGGCTGTGGACTTAGTGAGTTTGGTGTCCAGCATTGACCAGAGATTGGACCAAAACATACCGAGGAATCGACTATCTTGATCTGAGATGATAGCCTGTGGGATCCCAAAGTGCACCCACACTTGTTCAAAGAAGAGTTTAGCAGTGGCTTCTGTTGTGATATTCTTCTTGCAGGCCGCCATAATGGCCATCTTCAAGAACTTGTCGACGACCACAAAAACACAGTCATTTCCATGCTTAGTGGAAGCAAGGCCTGACATGTAATCCATGGAGATGAATTCCCAAGGTCGACTAGGGGTAGGTTGCAGGGCATAGAGGCCTTGCTTCTTGATGGTCGATTTGGCAATGGCATAGGCAGTATATGATATGATGTACTTCCCAACATCCTGTCGAAGATTCGGCCAATAGAAATACTTTTGCAGTACTGCCACCATTTTCTCAACCCCAAAATGCCCAGCAGCCTGACTATAGTGTGCTTCCCAAATCATCTTGGCACACTCGCTTGAAGGTACACAAAGGTGACCTAGGTGGCATAATAGGGCATCCTGGACGTGAAAATCTAGAACATGCCGACCCTCCAAGAGTGTTTGGTATGTGTGGTTGAATTCTGGGTCGCTTTTTTAGAGAATTAGCCAATCAAAAGTCTCGTGCCCACAAGAGTAGAGCATGGTGGTTAACGCCATGATTTATGGTCTACTGAGGCAATCTGCAACATTATTGGTGCTACCCTTGTTATACTTGATATTCAAATGGAACTGTTGCATGTATGTTAACCACTTCTGATGGCGATCATTCTGCAATTTCCCTTGGGTCTGTATGAATTGCAGGGGTCGATGGTCTATGTGGATGACCGTTTCCTTCCCCAAAATGTAATGCTTCCATTGTCGACAGACCTGCACAATGGAATACATCTCTTTTATCATAAGTGGGATACTTCTAGACTGCGTCTGAAAGTGTTTCACTGTGATATGCCACTGGATGCCCGTGTTGAGTAAGGACTGCCCCAATAGCATAGTCAGAGGCATCTTCTGGACCTCAAATGGTTGTTGTAAATCTGGTAACACGAGCACTGGTGCCATGCAGAGGCGATCTTTCAACTCTATGAATGCCTTACGTTGAGATTCAGACCAAAAGAATTTTGCTTTCGCTCCTCCCTTGGTGACTTGACTCAAGGGCCAAGTGATATAAGAAAACCCCAACACGAACCTGTGATAAAAGTTGGCAAGGCCTACAAAGCTGCAGAGCTCTGTCAGAGTGGTTGGAGATGGCCAATCCCGAATGACTAGGGTCTTGGGTGGATCCACATCCACCCCCTGTTCATCAATAATGTATCCCAGATACTGAACCTGGGTCATGCCAAAAGTGCATTTCTCCAAATTGGCACATAGCTTGTGTTGCCGCAGCGTTTGGAGAACCTGTCGGATGTGGTGAAGGTGCTCTTCCCAACTCTGGCTAAAGATCAGAATGTCATCCAAGTATACTACTACAAAGGAGTTGGTGAATGGCCGCAAGATGTCATCCATTAGCCTCATAAAGGTTGCAGGAGCATTCGTCAATCCGAAAGGCATGACCAACCATTCGAAGAGGCCCTCCTTGGATTTGAAGGCAGTCTTCCACACATCTGAGGGCTCGATCGGCACCTGGTGATATCCTGACTTCAGATCGATCTTGCTGAAATATTTCGCCCCCTTTAGTTGGTCTAGGAGGTCATCAATCCGCGAGATCGGGTACCTATTACGGACAGTGATCTTGTTCAGCACCCGATTGTCAATACAGAGTCTCCACGTCCCATCCTTTTTCTGTACCAACACTATCGGGCTCCCACAGGGCGAAGAACTCGGACGAATGTGACCTTTCTGCAGGAGCTCCTGAATCTGCCTCTTGATTTCATTGTTCTCCAGAACGAATCGCCGATAAATTGGTCCATTGGGTAGCGGCGCACCTGGGGTCAGATCGATGGAGAGTGCTTGACTTGACAGTGCAGAGGAACCCCTACCGGGGAGGTGAAGATGTCTTCGTACTCCTCCACAATCTTGTCCATCTATAGCTGCCGTGCAGAGGGACCCCGTTTGGAGGCTACGACCACTGTCTTCCTCTTCTCTTGAGGGCGTATCATCAGGAAAACAAATTTCCTGGTTTTGGAAATGATCTTACTGCATTGTTTTGCAGTAATCAAAGAGATGGCGGCAGGTGGTTCTACCTCTGGTATCCTGAACAACTTATTTCCCAATGTAATAATAACAGCACGGGGCCTTGATTCATACACAGCATGTCGCTTCCACAAGTATGGTTGTCCTAGTAATACATCACAAACCTCAAGGAGCAATGTCACACAATACCCCATCCGTGAAGGGCTTGATGTTGTATGGAAGGCGACACTGCTGGCTCACGCGAAGATCTCGTCCTTGGTGAAGCCACCCAATGGTGTATGGTTGTGGATGTGCTGTGGTCGGTAAGCCCAACCGCTTCACGACCTCCGCCGAAATGAGGTTCTTTTGACTCCCGCTATCAACAATGAACTGTATCGGGGAGCCCTTTACCCACATCTGGGAGTGGAAGAGACGCTCCTCCTCCTCTGGATCTTTGGGTTCATTTTTTTGGATCTTTGCGGTAGCAACAGTGGCGCTGGGGTCCACATCAATGATCTGCTTCCCTTTTTCATATCCCTTATCGGGTTCTGACTCAGAGTCGGAACATGCATCTGATTCTGAAATCTTTAGCTCAGTCATCAGTGACTGCTTGGCGCGACACTCACTTGTGTTGTGAGTGGAGCTCTTATGGAACTCACACCATTTTCCCGTGTCCTTTTTCGGCTTCGCGGCACTGTTCTTTACTTGCAGCTTTGGCGGGTTTTCTAGGGTTCCCCCGCCTTGGATTTGTCCTTTGTTCTGTGGTTTAGGGGCGCCTTTCCCTTGCTTTGGATTTAGAGATCCAAAGTCTCTCTTCTTTTGTTTAAACTTCTGCTCGACCTTGACGACATATCAATATGACGTGCCGAGCGAGGAGATGTTCAGGAATTCTATTTCTTCCTGAATGTGCTTGTGCAGGCAGCTGTGGTATTTGAGTATCAAATGCTGCTCTGTATCCTTGATATCCAACTTTGTGCGAAGGGTATGGAAAATATTGGTGAACTCTGGCACGTCTTGGTCCCTTCCCTGCCGCAGCGTGGTCCACTTTATGTATTCATCCTCATAGCTTCCAACAGGGTAGTACTACTCCTTGATGGCATCCCGAAATGAATTCCAGGTGGGTGGGCTGAAAATAGTGAGCTGGTACTTTCATCGTTATGCTCATAGTAGGTTTCCCACCAGTCCTTGATGTGGGGGGCTGCTTTGAGAAGAGCGAAAACAATCTTTTCCCGACTCGAAAATTCATGAACAGAAAAATAACCCTCTCACAAATTTAATTATTTATCTACGACATCCGTGTCTATTTGAGCCTCGAATATGCAGATTTCAAAATTTATTTGTACCGTAAAGGCCGTGGCATTTCCAGAGTAGCAGCTGGAAGCCGATGTGTCGCTTGTGGGTAGCCGCTGAAGGATCTAGGCAAAGCTGTCCATCATCACATTCCATTGTCGTTCGAGGGATTCTTCGAGCAAGATTTTGATATGATCTCCTGCCCCCTCGTCTTTCTTCTCATCTGCCATGGGAGGCCGTCGGGATTTGCGAGGCTGGTCTTGCGAAGGTTTGACCAGTTCAAGCCCTAACTCCTTATATCCCGACCTCGTTGTGGACATGCAAAGAAAAACAGAGAAAAAAAGCAGACCCCTCTGATACCACTGATCCGGACTTAAACAGGAATGCAACAAATTACAGAGATAACCATAAACACAGATATGCAGTGGAAATAATACTTCATTTCATTAATGTAAAATACTGAAATATGCTTACAAACAGTAATGAAAATAAA
>APFE031069043.1:0-14372 GCA_000404065.3 Pinus taeda | reverse complement strand
ACTCCAAGCATCCACGAACTTAGGGAGAGAACCTTCCCTATGTACAACACAACTATAACAGAGCTCTCCATAGCTCGATTGGTTATAGTCCCTTTCAAGTGGGTATGGGATTTGAACCATTATGTCTAATTGATGTCGCCATGCCTCATGCGACTAGACAAAAATAATCCAAACATGTACAGTGTGAGTTTGATGAAGTAGCTAGGTTTATTGAACACATATAGCACATCCACCAACAAGTTCACAACATCTTGAAGAAGTCCAATACCAAGTACAAGCAACGACATGATCCTTTCACACTTGCTCTTGGAGTCTTGGAGGCAAAAGAATTACAAAATGAGGAGAGAGGGGCTTTTATATGCTTGATTTAAATTTATTTCCATCAAACCCACTTTATAATGTTTATGCAATGACACTCTTTAAAACTAATTGCTGCTGACTTGTGGTTTCTTTTTGTCATGAAATTGGTTGAAATGATGCTTTTTCTTGAATTTTTTTGCAGGGATAGCTTCCGAGGAGTCTTAGCAAAGGAGACCAAGGCTGCATGCCAACTTTCGGAGAGTTTGAATTTTTTTTACAAATTTTTACAAAAATGAGAAAATGACCTTGCCTTCAAAAACAGAGTTTTTGAACTCAAGGTAAAAATTAGCTATACAATATGAAATCATCTGAAGTGATGCTTTGATGGACATCCCTCTGGCCTGCTGGACATTTATTGACCTCAAAAGACATGACCTCAAAAGACAAAATCGGACTAAACCCTATACCTAGGACCTTGATTTCAAGACAAGACCAATGACCTTGTAAGGAATTTATTGACTGAAACAAACTTAATCCAACAGTGCCAAGAGGGGAATAAAAGACACAAGCTCCTCCATCAGGGTTATGGGATGCCTAATGGAATGCAATAAGATGACACTGATGAGACACCTACTTATGCAAATGCAAAGAGCTTTGATCGCTGATGGAGGGCTACTAGACCGACTCTAACACAACCCAATGGACAAATTTTGTGACTCACTTTGGTATTGTGAGAAGATTTGCAATGGAAACAAGAAGAAATGGCTCAAGAAATGGAAAAAATGGAACTTTAGAAAAATGTCTAGGGGCTAAAATATGAAAAAAATATGAAATATACAAGGAGGCTATCAGAAAACATGAAATCCCAAATGGATACAAGAGAAAAGCAATTCTTATGGATGTAGAGGTGGAAGTTCATAAGGATAATCTCACATAGTAAGACAAAATTATTAAGGAATTGCAAGAAAAAGTCAAGCATTGGGACTTACAACAATCTCTTAGGTTTCTATAATTGTACAATTCTACCTTGCAAATGGTTTTAATGGACAATTTTGGACTTGACCAGGGTGAAACAATGGAAGAAGACACTGTGGATCTGCACGCAGAGTAAGCAAAATAGGAAACCTCCACTGTTTCATTTTCTAGTGTTGTAAGAATGAACATAGCCCACTATTGGCATGGTGAAAAGCATGTTTAAATTTTCAGATGTTTACATGTATTTTCAAAAGCATTTTGATATTAATCTAAAAGCTTTATAGAAGTTAAATATTGAACAATACTTGTAGAATTTTGAAAGTAAGCCAAAAAAGGAACAAATAGTAGCAAATAATGTATATTATGATGCAATTTGGACCTGTAAGTTTTAACCCCGTACAAAAATTACCTGCATACGAATTCTAAAACAAAGAAAATAAACAATGTGAGAGCATAACACATAAAACACATGTACATAGAGATTTCCCCTGGATCCCAAAACCGGGACTACCAGCTTGATTTTTTATTATGTTCCTTTCAATGTTACAATACATAATTATACATGCCGAAGCATCCAATACCATGGAATAAAAATTATCACATCCAAAACCATGGACCAAAAACTATCACATCCAACACCATGTGCGAAAAACATGCACAAAACCATAGGTAGGTCCGCCCAACCTAATATAGTGTCCAAAACCAAAATTTTACTGGGGTGCTGCCTTGGACCCCATAGAGTTGGGTTACGTGCACCCCTCAAACCCCCTGTGGCTCCCCCTGGTACGCAATCGGTGCAATGAAGGGAGGGCTCCGCCGCCCTTCTAACTCCCAAGTTAACTACATAGGTTAGTCATGGAAAGAATATAACACAACCCAACAAGACCAAGCCATATATGTTTGTTTAAATTAAAAAGTTGAAAAATATGAATGCATCCCTTCTCTTTTTATTTAATACAAACAATAATCAATCTTTATTTTTTAAAAAACTCATAATTTGCATACTATGTGTACATCATATTACATCCCTTAAAACAAAATAAAGTTTAATATGATAATAAACATATTAATAAAATAACCTTATAAGGTGGAAATCAACCAATCCAAATAATAATAACAAAAACATTTTTATAATCATATGCTTAAAATCTTATTACAATGAGGGATTGAGTAGCAAATTTCTTTATTACATGCCTTTATTACTAACATATATGTATTGCATTCATTAATGAATTTTTATACCTTTAGATAATAATTGATAAGATCAATTCAAACTAGATTGATATATAGGGGTTGAGCCTACAATATTCTTAACTTGTGAATCAAGGGGATGGTTTATGTTATGAATATGAGATATGTGAATCAGTTAGTCGTTTTATGGTATGAGTATGAGATATGAAGAGAAGGGTGTTGTTTTTACTATTTTTCTTAATATTTGGTCTAGCCCTATGGGACAAATAGTTTGTACTTCTTAATATATGATAATAACAACGCCCATTTCATTTTTCATTTTATTCATAAGAAAAATAATGCACGTTTGTCATATAAGTTAATTCATAAATGTTTATTTTGGCTTATTATTTTTGGTAATATTAGATTATAATTTACTTTCAGGTTCTTTATTGTAGTAGGGCAAAAATATATGTATGGATATATATCATATGCAATGGAATTTCCCAAGAAGATTTTAGTAGAAAATAGTGGGAAAATGTGGTAAGTTGATCATCAAGTAGTGGATGAAGCTAAGGATAATAAGTTGTATCCCTTGATTCCTTGGGATAATTAGTGGTTTACATGGATCCTTTAGAATCTAAATGACAATAATATTGCTAGTTACTTTAAGTCAAAATTATTTCCTATTGGCTTGTCGGGTTTGTCCTTAGTAGAATATGTTGTGTTGGGTAGGTATTTCACGTCTATATTAACAATTTTAAAATAATATCAAGATTAGGGTTGTGCAATAAAGTTATAATCAAAATTATAAACTTAGGATATTTAAGAAGGGAAAAAATACATTCTATCAAAACTCGGGAATAAGACTTGGAACTTGTTAGCCAATAGCATTTGTTATAAAGTAATTTAAATAATATAAAAAAATGTTTGTTTTATTTAGCCATGTAAAAGATTGGATAATTCTAAAATATTTGTAGTCAAAAGATAATAAATTAATGGTCAATGATGAATAGAATGTTATAATCTTGGTCTTCGATAGGGGCTAATAAATATTTATATCTTTATAAAAATTTGGTAAGAGTTATTGATATTGATGACACTACATAAGCACACATCTTCAAAATGGAATATATATTGATGACACGTTATAGTTTCATTGAACATAACCATTTGTTAAACGCCAAGAAAAGAAATTATAATACCAGAAATGTAGAAATTGTAAACATTTTTGGATCACCGATTCTTTTACATCACCATATAAAATCCTTGTCATATTCGTACATATTTATAAAATCACATTATGTACATATCTTTCTTTACTTTTAACATTGACAATTTAGAAATGTGGTTGATGCTTCATCACTTAAACTTTAATCTTAAATGATAATTTATACACATAAAACACAAAATCAAATGTGGTTGATGCTTCATCACTTAAACTTTAATCTTAAATGATAATTTATACACATAAAACACAAAATCAATCCATGGCATACAAATGGACAAAGATAAATTCTGACGCCTAATACAAAAGGATGCATTTTTTTATATTTTGATCCAAAACTTGGAGATATATTACATTTTCATAGATAGGATTTGTTTTACCGACTTTCTCTTCAATTTTAATAGTGTAACCATCCAGAGATGCCAAAACATAATATTTTTGCATGAACATATGTGTAAGCTAATTTCTATGTAGAAGTTAAATGGAAAAATATTTTCCATGTATAATTTAACATATAACAAGTGAGAAAACCTCCTTTGAATGGGGTGTAAGGATGAGTCATGCCCACCTTCTATCATCACATGTAAGCCGTCATAGCCAACACATGGTGGTAAATAATGGCATGAGGGAGTATGCACATGAAAAAGAAGGCAACCATACAACCTATTTTCCAAACATTGCCCACACACAAGACATTGATGGTAGTAGAAGGTTAAGCATACATTTTAAGACACCAATTCCTAGTAATGAATACAAGAGTACATCTGCATAAGATAATTCTCATTTACTTTATGATGAAATGGAGAGCTTATGTCTAAGCTACTTCACCTCATGATAATTTAGATGTGGTATAATGCCGTCTCTAGGCTCCATAATTGAAAAATAAAGGCAATAAGAAAGAAGAGAGTTGAGACATTGAGAGAAATGGGATATGGGGTTCCCATCCTAGTTTATGAAGCTTCTTAGAGATTGGAGGAGAAGGGATGGCATGTGGAAGAATTAGAGGATTCAAATATATCATTGGCTCATAAAAGTTTTATTTCCATCCCATAGACTACCATCATAGCTTAACAAACATAAATTTAGGCCAAATTGAAGCATAGGGAATCATTACCAAGGGATTCAATGAGAGGAATAAAAATGCCAATATTTGATTCCTTCACAAGTTGCAATACAAGGTTAGAGAGAAGAGGGAAGCCGCTAGATATAATTTTGTCAAAAACTAGCTTCTCCAAGAGTTCAAACACTAGATACTCCCTCACTTTCGAATTACACTGGCACACTAAAGATATCATCACTAAACACTTGGAGGAGGTGGAGGAGGGTAGTAACACTGCCTTACAAGACATAAAAAAGAGTTAAAAAACTTGAATGATAGTTATGAATTTCTCTTCCAAACCATTCAAGATTCAAAAAGGATTTTAGCTAAGGATTTTAGAGAGGCATGAGTTAAGAAACCACTAAGTGTAGATCCCTTCTTCCTTGTCCCACTTAACGATGATGATGCATGGATAACCATTGAATTGGTTCCATCTCCCCCTTAGAAATATATTTTTGTGTTTTTATGTTGTGTCAAGAGGCCATTGGCCTATGTATTTAGAAAAAAACTCCCTTATGGTATATGTCAATAGCTTAGGGCCATAGGCCAAAATATGCTCTATATAGATTATATGGTATGCTCTATATAGACTTCCATAGTAACATCTATGTCAAGGCAGGTGTGAATGTCATGCCTCAAGGACCATATGAGTAGACAAGAGTTAGGGTGTTGCATTACAAAATTGGTAGAGAGGACAAAGAGGAAAATATTGGAAAATGATAGGGCTAAAAATGTCAGACCTGACCAAGATGCATATTTGATAGGCCCATCTTTGATACCACTATTGGAATGGGAAACTATAATTAAAGATAAGCATGCATTATTTTATTATTCATAAATATGTTACATATAAATACATTGTGTGACCCTTGGATTCATCTTCCAAGGTTCCTTGGACTCCCTGTGATGGTTCACTTTCCACACTATAACCCTTAGTGGATTAGGAGTCCAACAACCCATTTCTAGAAGATATGGTGTTTCTTGTAAATATTATAATAAATATTGTTAGTGCCTAGTGTTAGTGTCAGTATTTGAAGCCTTCCACCAGTGATCAAACATGCTTTTACAAAGTGGTCTTAGGGTGTCATAGTCAAATTTTGTCATTTCAGTGAGTCTTCAAGTAAAATTTGGTCACTAGGTATTAGGTCTTAGATTTGTTTTCACTCCTTTCAAATTTTTCCAAGTGTCAGTCAATGTCATGATTCGGTTGAGTGTACCATCATTCAGAAAATTGTCATCATCATTTCAGGTTCCAATGGGTCATTTTACACCTGGTTTGTGCTTCAATTGTACTTGGGTAAGGCTCATTTCCCTCTCCTAGGGTTTTAAAGGTAATTTTTCTTCGATGATAAAATCATCAATAAAACTTGTATCCTGATTCTCATACACCTTCCCCTATCCTTAATATACCTTCTTAAGCATTTCCCATCACTGATATCCCTCAAATTCATCATTTCCCACAAACCCTAGCTTATTGCTACAATTTGACAATTTTCTAGGCTAGGCCTGTGTTTTGCCCTTTTGGACCCCTTCCCCTCACTCAATATTTCAAATTTCACTTTCCCCTGCTTCTTAACATCTCTCCCTAGTTTCGAAAATTTTCTCAAGAATTTAGAAGCCCCTTATCGCCTTCATTTCCCTTCATTTCTACAAATTCCATGTTCCACATATTGGGATAAGTTTTATTAAAATGATGTTGCTGAGAAATAGAAGATGAATTTGACAAACGTGAGAGAGGTTTTTGTCAATAATTGACCCAAGAATAAAAACCTCTTTCAATTTTTACATAGGTTTCATGGTTTGGGAGAAATGTCAAAAACATCATTTGCCTCGGGAGGGTTAATACACCTCTAGAGTGACCTTGGTAAAATCCATTTTTCTCCTAGATTGAATGACCAAATTAATTGATTGATGCATCAACGTATAAGTAGACACAAATATATTTCCAATGAGCTATCATGACCTCAATTTGGATTTGAGGAAGACCTTCAAAAGTTGATTGCAACAACACTCTGCATTGTGGCAACGTCATTCTTCACATTTTTACCAGTCTTGGGAGATTGGACGTTTGATAGGGAAAATGAACTCCAAATTAAAAAATTCAAGATGTTATAGAAATTAGACTCGACAATATTTCTAGCGAGCTATCACACTCCCAATTTTGACATCGGGAAGACCTACAAAAGTGGCTGAAAAAGGCGTCACGGTTTTGAGGAGGGCGCTGCATTTTTGAGTTGGCGATGCGCACCTACCAGCATTTCCCTGTGTAATTTTACACAGGCACTGTGCTTTCAGAGTGGCGCTACACACCTATGCGAGGCACAATGATTTTTCCCAGTAGAGCCCCAAATCACCTCAAAACATCAAATTTTCTTGGCTCTTCATGATTGCAAGTAAGTACATGTTCTTAGCCTTGTTTTTGGGTTGCTAAATTTGGTTTATAAACATCATTGGTCATGTAACCTTGAAACCCTAATTTCCCCCTAATTCTACCTAAAACTAAGCACTTTCCTACTCCTCTTAAAACCCAGCCCTAAGTCATAAAATCACCCTATCCCTTTTCCCTTTTTCCCATTTCTCTTTCACATTCTCTCCCCAAGAGACAAGACCTACTGAGGTGCCTAAGACCTACATGACATATCAGAGGGGCACTAGGAGATTATATGTAGTAGCTAGACAAAGGGAAAGGAAATTTCCAAGATGAGGATCCTGATGATGAGATTGAGAGGGAGTTTGAGCTTGCCCAACATGAGGAGCCAGAGCATCATCACACTCATCATGGAGTGGAAGTCATTGAACTAGAGAACTTAGATGAGGCTTCAAAGCAAAATTTGCTCTTGTTAGATAAGGGTGCTCATATTCAGATGTTGATGGACACCCTCTCAAGAGAAAAAAATTTCATTACTCATTTGAAACAAGAAAACAAGCAACTAAATGACAAACAAGATCCCATGGACCTTCAAATGCTTAAATTGAAGAGGCAAAGTGACAAAGAGCATCATGTCACTTTGATTCCAATTGAACAAGAGATTGAACATGAAAGGGAAACTTGGCTTGAAAGAGTAAATTCACACTTTGGAGAAGCTGCTATGGAGGGTTAACAAGGACAAATAAATGATAAGGCATATGGCCTATCATTACAGGACACAGAACAAAATTTGTAATATGAGAATGAAGAAGATGAAATCTAGGTTGAGGAGAGCGTTAGAGGGTAAGAAAGAGCAAGATAGACTCAAAATATTGGCTGAATCCTCTCTAGCCCATCAAAGCCATTGATGGTGGTGCCTTGTGCCAAATTTGGGCAAATTTTGGAAAGTTTTGGCATTTTTCAAATTTTTAATTTCCCAACACATAAAATTGGCCCAAAAGCATAGTGCCACCGGTGCTCTGCTTTTCCTTGGGACATCCAATGAGGAAAAATTTTACATTTTTGGATTCTGTATGATGAGATCATCAATCCAAAAACATTTCAGAATATTTGGAGCAAAACTGGCCCACCAAAAGGTCCAAAAACTATCAAAAGATGACCTCTCTGCCTCTTTTTGGACACACAGAATCTGCCTTGGGCGCTTCAAGTTTTGAGGGGGAAATGACCTACAAAATAAAAAATTCAAGATGGTCTAGAAAATAGACGAGACGACCTTTCCAATGCACTATCTTGGGCTCAATTTGGCTAAGGGGAAGGCCTCCAAAAGTGGGTGGAAAGTGGTGCTACGCTTTTGGCTAATGGCGTTGTGCTTTTGACCAGTTTGCTAGAAAATCAAATTTTCTCCTACTTTCACTGCAAGTTTATTTTCTCTCTCTTCATGGATGATTTTATGATTATAATTAATGTCTTGGCATGTAAATTTAATAGTGAAATTATCTTAGAGGGTATACTCATCAGTTTAAGGTGGTTTTGGGGTCAATGCATCAATTTCCCTACTTATAGAGGTAAGTTGTTTGACTGCCTATATTCGAGTTCTTAGTTGGGAAATGGTTGAAACTGCCCCTCTTTTCATGGATTTGACCCTTGAAGGTCAGGATGAGTAGTTTAGATGTCTATATTATGTGTTTTCTTGGTCATTTGGTGAGGTTGGACTCTCTTGGATGCTCTGAGCTACATTGTACACCTTTATCAACAGTTTGGCAAGGAAATAAACCAAGATTTGTAGCTATTTTTATGGGATACTTGTGGTTTGGTGTTTTTTCGTAGTTTCTAGTTATGTTATCAGTTTTCCACATGTTTTATGTATAACACAATCTAATCCATTGCTTCTAGCTGAATGATATCAAGATAGATAGGTAGAATTCATTGTTTATAGTGATCTACCTTGAGAAACCATTCAGTTCTTTATGTTTTCTACTGTTTGAGAAGGATACATGATCTTTGCATGCCCTCCTTAGCTCATCAATAGTCTTATACCTATCATCTCACTCAATTTCAAGTTCCAAAGCACCTACGTACCTCTCCCCATAGAACACCCTACATCCTGACTTAATTTCTCGGACCCAAAACTGCTTGGCTCCATTTGATCCAGCAACAAAACCAAAAAAATCAATCAAAAACCCTAGAGCTACTATACCTAGCCTAAAATCCATTTCTTATCCAATCATCTTGAATAAGATTCACAAGGAGAGAGCCCTCTCCGACCTGGTAGGGCTAGCTACCAGGTTAATCTTGGTTTGTGGTTACCCTAGGATTGCCTTCCTTCAGCCTGAGGTCAATCTAGGCTCTAACACCTAGCTCAACATGCACTACAAAAAATTATATTGTTAACAATACAAAATATTTATATTTTTTATGATTGATGATAATATTCCTTACACATCAAATGATATTTTCTTCCTCTTTAGCTAGTTTTTTTTTTTAATCTATGGGTGGTCTACTTCATAACATTTCTAGCAAAATCACTTCACAACTATAAACACCACTCTTCTCCATGAACATTTGAGTGTTGTAATACCCATGAGAGTGTTCCCTTATAAATTTATTTAATCAAGTACAAAGAAAATAAAAAATGAAATTGATTGTCCTCTTAGCAATTAATCAAAATCTCGTTAATTGGGTCTGGCTTAGGTGGTTGAGAGGAATAATTATTACCCTTCCCATATAGCTTGCAATATATATTGTGACATGTTTGCTCTTTGTCAACCAATTATTGATAAAGGAATTAGACACAAAGAATATCTCATCTTTTCCTACGGGCTGGAGAATGAAGTGACTAAATACATGTAAATAAATAAATAAATAATAATAAAAACAATTGAAACCTCAACATGAAAAAGAATATCAAATCAAGTGTAAAATTTGTATGTGCTCTTAATAATGGATTTAATTTGTTTAGAATTAAGAATATGACAAATTTATATACTCTAAATCTATTTATTTGAATTTCCTCTTCACTTTAATGGAAACATTAATACCATCCCCATCAATTATCATCCTTGAATAACCAAAATTGATCAAATTTCCATAGAAATTGTTGTCTAATGATGTTGGTTGTCTTGATGTCCCTATAAACTATTTTTACCTTTCGTTTTGTAGAAAATGACATATAATTTTATTCATCTTGAGGAAAAATAAAATTATAATTTGCATATGCTAGAGAGAGTTCCTGTGAAAAACACGTGACAATACAAAGAAAAACATTATAAGGACATAACAATTGAGGCACATACAACATGTAGAGAGAAAGAATTTTGCTGACATTTTCACTTAGTCGATATTTTTACCCTTCTTCTTTTGCAACTTGTGCCAAACATTTGAAGTTGGTTCAATAAGAACTACTTCTAAGTCTCTACCTTCTTCTACCAAGGGAGATTCTTTATCAGAATCTAAACTATTAGAAACATGGGCTCTTTTAATGCCCCCAAGGGCATCTGATGTCTGTAAGCCTCCATGGTTAGACCTATGTTGGATTTTTATGACCAATCCTAATTGTGTCAAGGTGTCCTCTTATGGTTGTTGTCCAAGTTAATCCATAATATCCACATCATATTGGGTTTGGTTATTCCCTCTTATTCCTTCTCCTTCATCTTCAGAAAGGGGAAACTCATAAAATTGTGATCACCTTGGTCAATATGGTTTCTTATTTTTCCTTTTTTGAGTTATTGTTAGTTTGTGGCTTTAAATGGATGCGATAATGCACAAAAGTGTGCATACTTGGTAAGTATGTCAATTACCACCATGATGACACTCTTTCCTTCGTGTTAGTGTCAGTCTTTCTAGCCTTCCTCTAGTGATCAAATATGCTCTTACAAAGTGATTGTGAAGTGTCAAGGTCAAATTTTGTCATTTCAGTGAGTCTTCAAGCAAAATTTGGTTACTAGGCATTAGGTCTAGGGTTTGCTCTCACTCTTTTCAAAGTTTCCCAAATACCAATCTATGTCACTATTAAGCTGAGTCTATCATCATTCATAGGGTTGTCATTATCATCCTAGTGTCTAATGAGTCATTTTACACCTTGTTCATGCTTCAGTTACACCTAGGCAAGGTCATTTCCCTCTCCTAGGGTTTTGAAAGCTAATTTCTCTTGGATGGTCAAATCATTAGTAAAAATTATATCCAGATGTTCATACACCTTCCTCTATCTTTCATATACCTTATCAAACACTTCCCATCATTGAGATCCCCAAAATTCCTCATTTTCGCACAAACCCTAGTTTCTAGCTACAACTTGGCAATTTTCTAGGTTGGGCCTGTGTTTTTCCCTTTTGGACCCCTTTCCCTCACTCAATCTCTGAGATTCCCTTTCCCCTGCTTCCTAACATCCCTCCCTACTTCCAAAAAATTCCCCAAGAATTTAGAAGCCCCTTATCCCCTTCATTTCACTTCATTTCGACAAAATTCCTTGTTTCACACATCGGGATAAGTTTCACTCAAATGGTGTTTCAGAGCAATAAAAGATGAACTTGAGAAAACTGAGAGAGGTTTTTGTCCACAACATGCCAAAGAAGAAAAACCTCCTTCACATTTTGCACAGATGTCATGGTTTTAGAGAAATGTCAAAATTACAATCGCCAGATCCAAGGAGGTTGGCCAAGGCACTAAAACGACGGAAAAGGCCCCATCCACTCCAAATTTTGGCCAAAGCCTCTTTGACTGAGCATGGTACTTGATTGGGGACTCCCAGCCCAAATTTTAAGAAATTTGGAGAAAATTTTGTCAATTGTGAATTTTTTGTGCCACACAGGTTTTTGCCCTCAACGCATAGTGCGCCGCGCGCTACCCTAAATATGGGCAACTCCTTTTCATGAAAACTCAGCATTTTTGGATTTGTCATGCAAAAATACACTTGCTCAGCAATTGCCAGGAGATTTCATTAAGTTTTGAGCCTCCAGAAGGTCAAAAAACATGCAAAAAATGACTTTCTGCCACTTTTTGACACACAGGAAGTAGTCTTGGGAGATTGCAATTTTGGAGGGGCAAATGGTCACCAAATTCAGAAATTCCACTTGGGTTGGAAAGTAGACATCCAGACCTTTCCAACAAGCCCACTTTTGCCTCATTTGGACTCCGGGAAGTGCCTCAAAAGCAGGCCCAAAAGCTCGCTACGCGTTGAGATTCAGGGCGCTACACATCAGGGTATTTTCACAGAAATGCACCTACAGCGCAGCAAAACACAGTTTTGACTAGGTTTGACTTTTTGGAGTGGATTTTGATCCTCCTTGATGTAAATAATGTAATTTTATGATACTTTGACACTTATTTATCTCTTCTAGAAGATTCATTCATGAAAAAGGCAAAAATTTAATGAATGAATTGGTTTCCTAGCTTATAGAAGTTAGTTGTTTTGACTGCCTAGATTTTAGTGCTCAGTTTGGAATTGGTTGAAACAACTCCTAAGATAGTGAACTCGACCCCTAGAGGCAAGGAAAGATGTTAGCTTGCCTATATTATGTACTTTCTTAGTCATTTTCATGGTTGGACTCTTAAGGGAGAAAGCTTCTATTGTATTACTCATTGTATCTCTGCATTTTTGGCAAAGGAAGAAAGGCCAGGGTTTTGCAGTCCTTTTTGGGATTCCTGTGGTTACATGTATTGATGGTGTGTTTCTCTTTGTACTTGTAAGTTTGTTATGTGAATCATCTTCTTACTTTTTCTGCAAATTAGGCATGAAGTGTTTAAGTAAATTCATGGTTGCTATGCTCTGGCTTTAGTTTCTTTAATATCATTGTTTTCAGCTGTTTAAGGAGAATTTCAAGGTGAAATTGTTGCTCTACTTAGTCCTCACCAATCCATTTCTCATCCATTCCAAATCTTTCAAAGGCATTCAATACAGTCTCCTACCTCGCCGGAAGACCCCCTGCGAACACTGTGGTCCAATCCAGACCCAAATTGCCTTTCCCCAATTTTTCACCAAAACCCTAAAATCCCAATCAACCTTTTTTATCAGTTTATACTTAGCCTAAAATCAGTGGTCTTATTGGTTATCTCTGCCCGTTGAAGATCTTTGCCGAGACTTAGACGGGAGAGGGGCCCTCTCCTGCCCCGTAGGGCTAGCTACGAGGCTAAGTGGTTTGATGTTGCCTTGGAGTTTACCTTTTTCAGTCTGAGGTGAAATTTCAAGTGCTAACACCTACCATGTGAGCAAGTCAAACCTGAACTTTGACTTGCTATAACTTCTGCATATGAGCTCAGATTTGAGTGTCACTCACACCATTGCAATCAAATTGACGACCTCTATGGTCTGAAGCTAAGTTTAACAAGATTCTGACACTTTGATTTTTGAGCCTAATTTTGAGCACTTGATTAGCAGCAGAAACAATAACGATCATAGAAAGATAGCCATGCATAGTAGACAATAATTTTTCAACTGGGAAACCCAACCTTGGGAGAAAACCCAACAATCTTTTCTTGAGGAGAAATTGTCCTTTCAGCTAGGTTTACAAATCAAAAATTCGTCTAGAAATCTATGCCAATATTTCGAGTTAAATCACTAGTCAAACCTGGTCAAACTGTTGCTAATCAATGATGGTCAAACTAGTTAAAAGTTAGCTTTCTATAATCAAACTTTTGATGGTAAAACTCACACATGTGGGCCGTGGTCAACCTTCTTGCAGTCAAACTCACATGTGTGAACCTGTGGTCAACATTGGTCAAACAATCTGCATTCAACTAGTCAAACTTGGTCAAATATTCCACATGTACAGCTTAGTCAAACTTGACTGTATTGATCAATCAACGCTAATCAAACTTGGCTATACAAATTCACATGTGCAGCCTCTTCAAGATAAAAAATGATGATGAAGATGAAAGATGAAAGATTTCTCCTTAGTTGAATTTTTCCTCCACTAGAAAATGTTGAATGAGCTTGCTATGTTGATGAGTGTCTCCTCACATGCTTCTCTATTTATATAGAGCTCTAATGTTGAGTGGGGACCCAATAGAGAGCCACAAGGTGCCCCTTCACTTATTGAGCCTACATTACTACTCAACATTAGACTAGTATTGTTTATTCCACTAATGGGTCAAAAGCTCCATTAAATAAACAAATCAAACTTGCTCTATAAAAAATAGATCACTTCATCCCAGAGCAAGCAATGTGAATATCGTGGGCCAATCTCCTAGAGCTAGACACTAAGCTTATGGGAGGACTACCTCGGGCCATTCACCCC
>APFE031069039.1:85942-98553 GCA_000404065.3 Pinus taeda | reverse complement strand
TGAGGGTGTGTGACACATCTGTTGGGCATGTGAGCCTACATTACAAAACTGGCTGACCTTGCACATATAATTTATTAAGAATAAATTCAAAATATAAGTTCTGCTCATCGGATTAAGACTATTTTTATATGGATTTTACACCTCTCAGAAAGAGGAATCCAACAAAAATATTAGCCTCTTAATCTGAGCATCAGAACATGGAGTTTGGACCTAGTTGTCCAAATTTAACATCTCTCTTAGAAATTAGGTAGATGAGTGGTGTGTTTAAAGTATTGATTTCAACATTTCCTTACTGCAGTAGACAATATTTCATTTCCCCTAATTAGTGAAAAATTCCCCTTCCTTCATTGGTAATCAAACTTCTTCTGAATCAATAGAAGGTTAGTTTGAGAAACCATAGTGGTCTATCACTAGTTCAACAGTGACAAAGAGTGGAGCCATCGCATCTGCGTGTGTATACAACATTTTCACCTCCAAGTTTGTACGAACCCCGGGTTGATAAAGTGAAGTTGGTAGCCCTAGGAGTTGCATCATTCTTGCTGCAATACTGGTGCTCATCACTTTTCTAGTGACAAGGGTAAGGAGGTTGAGAATGAAGATGTATTAAGTGGATACCCAATCTTGCAGCAGTTTCAGGATGTATTTCTTGAGTCCATTTAATAGTTTTCACCTCACAAGGAGGTATAATTTTCTATTGAGTTGGTGCCATGTGCAGCTCCAGTATCAAAAGCACCTTATAGGATAAGCACACCTGAGTTGGTTGAGTTAAAGTTGCAGCTGAAGGAAATGTTGGACAAGGGTTATATTAGGTTAAGTGTATCACCTTTGGGTGCACTAGAGTTGTTCGTGAAGAAGAAAGATGGTACTCTCGGATTGTGCATTGACTATAGGCAGTTGAACAAAGTAACAATCAATAATAGGTACCCTTTGCCGAGGATTGATGATTTCTTCGATCAATTGAAGGGAGTAGCCGTGTTCTCTAAGATCGACTTGAGATCAGGATACCATCAGGTAGGCTTCAAGGAAGAGGATATCTTTAAGACTCCATTCAGGACCAGGTATGGACATTATGAGTTTTCTGTTGTTCCGTTCTATTTGATTAATGCTCCAGCTACATTTAAGTGTTTCATATTTTAGGTTTCTGCGATCTTTATAATTGTGTAGATCATCTTTCGTATTCATCTCGCATTAGGTTTCTTGTTTTGATCGATGTTTCGAACCAACAACGGTGGTTCATCTTTAGGATGTGAAAGATTAGTGGAAAAATGGTCTTATTATAAATAATGTGTTTTATGAATAATGTGTTGGGTCCATATCTGGACAAGTTTTTTATTGTATTCATTGATGACATACTGGTATATTCTAAGAATGAGGAACAACACATCGAGAATTTAGCTATGGTGTTGATATTGCTAAGAGAGAATCAGTTGTATGCTAAAATTAGCAAGTGTAGCTTCTTTCAAACTAAAGTACATTATTTGGGGCATTTTGTCTACAAGGATGACATAACAGTGGATCCAAAAAAGATAAGGGCCATCATGGAGTGGGCAGCTCCTAAGAATGTGGATGAGGTGAGATCATTTATGGGATTGGAAGTTTACTATAGGAGGTTCATCAGGAACTTCTAATGCATTGCATATCCTATCACATCATTGTAGAGGAAAGGTAAGAAGTTCGAATGGACAAAAGAATGTGAGGTTAGTTTTGAGCAGATTAAGCAGTTGTTGACACATGCACCAATGCTAAATATTGTAAATCCAACCAAGGAGTTTGTAGTGTGTACATATGTTTGCAAGAGGATTTTGAGGATTTCTCATGTAAGAAGGACAGGTAGTGTGTTACGAGTCACGGAAACTGAATGAGCACGAGCAAAACTATCCAACACATGATCTTGAGCTAGCAGTGATTATACATGCATTGAAGATGCAGAGGCACTATTGTCTTGGCAATAGGTTTAGATTAATGAGCGATCATAGTGGGTTGAGATATTTGTTTGATCAACCGAATATAAATTGTAGGCAAGCGAGATGGTTGACTACCCTTAGTGATCAAGTACATCATAGGGAAGGAGAACTGGGTTATGAATGCTCTTAGTAGGAAGGTACTGGTAAATCATATTGCAACTATGAGGTCTTATGGGACAGAGACAGATAGGGATGCAAAGTTCACTTCCAAGTTTTGGAAGGGGCTATTTGCGAGCTTGGGCATAGATTTGGATTTCAGTACAACTTATCATCCGCAGACAGATGGCCAGACAGAGAGGGTCAACGAGATCTTGGAGGATATGTTGAGGATGTACATGATGCACCAATAGAAGAAATGGGAGGAGTATCTTCCATTGGTAGAGTTCACATACAACAATGGTTATCAAGAGTCATTGAGGATGAGTCCTTTTGGGCATTATATGGGTGGAGTTGTAACACTCCCATCAACTAGAGTGATCCAATGAACATGGTGCTTATTGGAACAGATATGTTGGAAGACATGGAACGAGAAATGCAGGTTATAAAGAAGAATACAAGGACCACACATGATATATAGAAAATTTACCCAGATCATCATGGGTTATTTAAGGAGTTTCAGGTTGGGGAACATGTGTAATTGCGCATCAAGCCCAAGAAAAGCTCTTTGAGGAATGGTTCTTGTGCCAAGTTGGCACCATGGTATTGTGGGATTTTGGAGATCCTTAAGAGGATTGGACCAGTAGCATATCAACTTGCACTGCCTCCAACAACAATGATGTTTTCCATATTTCATTGCTTAAGAAGTATATAATGGATGTTGATCATGTTATTGATTGATCTGTATTGCAGGTGGAGCAAGAAGGAGAGTTCTAGCGAGAGCCTTAGTGCATATTTCAGTGGAAACATCTCATGCTTAGGAATAGAGCCATAGAGTAAGTTAAAGTGTAATCGAGCACTTTGGGCCTGAAGAAGCTATAGGAGAGATGGCGGATCAGATGCAGGTTCTGTATCCTTCATTGTTTGCCAGTTGAGGCAAAGTAGTTTTGGTTTGATGTTGGTATATGTTTGACATGTTTTTTTCTGATGTTTTGGTATACGTATGTATATGTATATGGATGTAAATACCACCATGATCTGAGTTATAAATCTCTAATAAGCGGTATGGGTGTCATAGAGTAAGTTAAAGGAATAGAGCCATAGAGTAAGTTAAAGTGTAATGGAGCACTTTGGGCCTGAAGAAGCTATAGGAGAGATGGCGGATCAGATGCGGGCTCTGTATCCTTCATTGTTTGCCAGTTGAGGCAAAGTAGTTTTGGTTTGATGTTGGTATCTGTTTGACATATTTTTTCTGATGTTTTGGTATATGTATGTATATGTATACAGATGTAAATACCACCATGAGCTGAGTTATAAAGCTCTAATAAGCGGTATGGGTGTCATGTTATTATGATTGTTATATTGTCATGTTGTCATGATGATTTCCTTTTGAGTAGGTCTTTCATTGTAGATACGACATCAAGCTAATTTATAAAGATTCATGGGAAGTATGTTTGATTTTCAAAGGTTTTTCTAAGGTCATGGTGTGGTTTAACACCGAGGATGATGTTCCCCAAGGGGGAGGGTTCTGTAACAACCTTGGTGAAAATTCCATGTAATAAAAGTTAAGAAAGGAAAAATAAGACCACGGTTAATGGTCACGTATTCCAAGATGAATGTTGGGAAAATATATCCTAGTGGGCATCAATAAATGTGTGTTTTGGCTAAGGAAATTGGCAAAGGCTAAGGCAAAAGAATTAAAGGAAAAAAGGCATTTTTGGCACATTTCTTTATGAAAATAAAGGAAATTAGGAAAAACGTAAGGTGAAAGATCACAGGTTTCATGTGAGGAGGAAAATGAAGAAATTAGAGGCCTCATTAATCAAAAGGATTTTGAGGATTAGTTGACAAGTTTCTTAGTCAGTGTTAAACTTTTGTTAGTTCAAGTTTGGATCTATCTCATTATTCTCTCTCTCTCTCTCACTCTTGGTCACTTAGAGTTTCTTGGAGCACTCTAGCTTTGAATAAAGAAAGGAAAATAAAGAAAAGGGAAAGGAAGAAAAGAAAGGATAAAGGAAAGGAAAGCAAGATCAAGAAACTTCAACAACAATACTTGCAGGTAACCTTTTGCATGTGTGATTTCCTAGCTGGTTTGTACATGCATGGCTTTGCATGTTGGTATATGGTTCTCTTGCTATTGCTGGCATGGTTTTACCATGGTAAGACAATGTTTTTCAACCTAGCCTTACTTTTTTCTAGATGCCATGGTGTTGGGATGTTTATTTTCATTTTTGAGCTTTGGTTTGTTGGATGGTTTTTAGAATTTAGAGCAAAGGTGGTCTCAAGGTTCATTCCCAAAGGCCTAGGAAACCCTGGGCTGGTTTTGGTGGGATACATGGTAAATCCTGAGGTAGAAGTATTAGTTTAGGGCCTAATTATCCAGGTTTCAATTACGATAAATCCTGAGATACTAGTCTCAGTTTAGGGCCTTGTGGTCCGAGATTGGATTGTGGTAAAGCCAGAGAGACAAGGAGACAAAAAATTCCTCAAGGATAGTGATGGATTCCAGATGGCATTCCAAGTTTGGTTCGATTGATCGGAGCACTGATTTTGGTGTGGTCATAGTTTGGTGAGGGTGGAGGTGGTTTAACCTCTAGATTCCCTTGGTTGTTCTTGGAATGGTTGTTTTATGATATCCCACATTCATGTTTGGAATATGGCACGAGGGTAACTGGCTGAAAGAGATATTTGGTTCAACCATGTCTATGGTTGGGTGGTACGTGGAAGTCTTGAACCTAGTTGGATTTTCCTATGATCAATAAAAGCTAAGTTATCTTACTTTTTCACTGGTTTATATGTGGATTTTATGGTTTTAATATCTCTAGTATTTATATGGTTTTATGCTGGTTATAAGCATGGTTAAATGACTGGTTCATGTCATGTATTTACTTGTAATTGTTAAATGGATGGATTCTTGGCCTAATTGATGATACTTCTAGTCATTTATGCTTTGTCTTATATCCTAGACCTATAGGTTACTTTGATGCCAAGTGTTTGACATAATGTCAGTCCCGGTTGGGGATTATCAAGCCTTGTCCTAAGGTTGATTTTTGATTTGTTTATATTGTCATGATGTCTTTATGGATTTTGAAGGTTATAACAAGTTCTGGGCAGAGGTCGAGATTCTAGGCTAGAAAAGTGGCTCAAATCTCAAGGACGCTGGCATAGGTCTACTGGAATAAGTCTAGGGACGCTGGAACACAGGCTTGTGAGAGAAACTTTGGCTTTTGGTCATTATCTTGCCTATGTCATGAGAGCGACCAAGGGTTAAAAGGCTTAAATCATCAGCGGGACTCAGATACATGATTTTTCAGTGGATGAGATATCTCCTAAGGGTATTGTTGCTGATGTGGATGGGTTTGTTTAATATGTTACATCAGTTCCATTTTCTTAAGGTCACCAACGAAGTTGAATCCCTTGTAGTAGCCTCTCTCATTGCATGTTTACCCCGACTATTCGGTTGCTTGGGTGGACCTGGGAGGAGGGGGTGTTATAGGAAACACATTGTTTTGACATGGAAGATTCTGAAAAAGAGAGGAAAGATTGAAAGCATCTTCACCTTCCTACTCCTCTACCTGTGTAATGTGATTGCTTTGTACCTGATTGCAATTTGAACCAGCAGCTTGAGAATCAAGAGAATTTTAAGAACTACCTGGTGGAGAATATTAATCAAGTGGGTCATGGTGCAAAGGGTCAGGATATGTAGATGATAGAGGATAACACAAATCTAGATTAGCTTTGACTAGAGTGGTGAACGATGACATCATCTTCTGGAACGAAGGAGTGAGTCTTCACCGTAGGCTTCATGAGCCATTGTGGAATTTCCTCCATCAAATATGAATCATCAAAAGAAAAAGAAGAATGAGAAGATGGACTGGAAATTTTATTTACCAATTTCCCTATTTTACAACCACCGCAAGGAGGCACCTGCATCGGGACTGGAAAGGGAGGAGGACAAATGATAAAAAGGGGGAGTAAGCTCTTGCTCTAGAACTTGACGTATCTCATGATTCACAAGATTTGGGGGAGTGGAAAAATCAGGGGGTTTGGGTTCACCGTATGAGGATACAAGAACCAAGCGCTCAAACTCTTGTTTCAAGAAATCCCAGTTTAGATGTTTTTTAAGAATTTCATAACAGAGGTGAAGGAATCGATCAGAAAAATCCTCAACTGATTGATCAGGATTCATTCTTAAAAGCTTGATTCTTCCACAGACATCTTGGTAGTTATACTTATCAAAGGATTTATGAAGCTTCTTGGCAAGCTGGTCAAATGAACGGATAGAAGCAATGGATAATGTATGACACCATCATTAACACGACCTTCGAATGTGAGGGTGAGTAATCTAGCCATGGCATATTTTCAAATATATTCTGTTAGAAATACAAAGATAGAAAACTTGAAACAAATGTTCATGAAAAGTTGATTCACCCTTGCTATCAAACTTAAATTCGGATATGTTATGAATAACTTCCATAGTGATGGTACAATTAATATCTTTACAAAAAACATCATGGGATTATGATTTGGGGAATAACCATTTTAAATAAGAGATTTAAACCAAACTCAATGGCCACAAACTATCATCTAGCCCTCCTTCTAGTGCCATTTTGTTGACGGTGATGGAAATCCATTAACCAAGGGGATCTCCCCGATATGAAGTCCCAATTATACCTCATATTGTTTGGTGTAGGAGTCCCATCCGGTATAAAGACTTGGTTTCCAAATCCTTAAAGATATGCCTTGGCTCTGGCTAGCAACACAAGAGAGTGATGCAATGGTGCCTTGAAAAAGCAAGGGAGGTCTGCCTGGTGAGTGTGCAATTGCAACTGTGTCAAGGTTCTTCTACTGCAAAGGGGCGAGAAAAGTGAGCCTTTAGGTGAGAGGTAATAGTGCTACCCAGGAAGACACACACATGAACCTGAAAGCTCCATCTAACATCGAATAGAATAGTTCACAACAGATGCGATGGTTGTTACAAACAACAAATAAGGAAATATCTGTCTAGTATCCCGTAGAATATTCTATAAGGATGGGACAACAATAACAACCATTACAACACATTCTCAATAAGATAAGCACTAAAATAACCGAAATAGTTGAACTATCTTAGTACATGTGAAAACAAGCACGAAATACAAACATCCACATAATAGTCTTACAAACATTCATAGTCCATGCATGAAGAATGTGTTGGCCTTAAATGGATTATGTTATTAAACACAAGTTCCAAGGCACATGTTTATAATGTACATGACTAGCCTGAGAAGTGGGACATTGGAGCCACTCCTTGCTCCTCAAAGAACTAGTTGTTCTCTCTAATGCCTTGCACGATGAGCGAAGGTGAAAAGTGCTTTTCTCATACAATGAGGGGGTATAGATAACCAAGGGATGATGCTTCCCCTTTGTGACTCTTTGACTATTCTCATGACTGTTCAACTTCCTATGACTTTTTGACTTACATGACTCTCCATATGCATGTGTGTCCTTTGCATTTCCAATTTACAATACATTTGAATATAATATACATGGTCCATAATAGTGATGTGGCATATGACCGCTCATGACATGACATGACAAGACACTGCTGACATGGAGTACTTGAGTGACATGGAAATGCCAAGCCACTGATGCTGCTATGAGTGATGTCTACTTTAGAATACTCCTGTCTTCCACCTCCTTATGGCTGGGTGACAAGGATTTTAATGATCTCAATTCTTGGGTTGTGGTTACAAGTTGGTGTCCCTTTTCTTTACCTTGATAGATCAACTTGCATGCTTAGCTACAAGAATTTCTTTGCATGTATTCCTCCTTCATCTCCTTCTTCATCATCTCACCAGGTTCTTGTATCTGCAATTCACTCATGACGAGACAACACCAACCTGAAAACCTCCTAGCCTAAGATGGTGCATTCTGGTCTAGGGATTGAGATGGAACTGAGTTACAAGTTGGGAAGGGAGGCTCAATGATTGCACATTACATATTCCTAGTAGCCAAGGTTGAGGCTTGAGGCTTGGAACTGCGTAGTATGCAGTTCAGGCTAGGCTGAGAGGCTGTCTTCTGCGCAGTTTTGGAGATGAGTGATTCCAGCTCAAGGAGGGGCCACTGTGGAAGATTTATGCACAGTTCTAGAGAGGAAGGATGATTGGATTCTGCATAGTTTTGGGATATAGTGGGTTGGGATGAGGGGAGGACCATTGAAGGCAGCTTTTGCGCAGTTCTGGAAATGAAGGGAGGTTTATCTCTGCGCAATTATCGGAAATAGTGGGCTGGAATGAGGGAGTGACCACTGTAACAAACCTCGTACAATTATGAGAGTGAAGGAAGAATTGTGCCCTTTGGGATTACATAGTTTAGGGGCATAGGGAGGTAACTTGTTGCTTGTGGTTGTGCAATGCACAATTTAGGACACGCTAACTGAAAGGATTGCACAACTCTGGAAGGGATCTAGGGGTCAAAGTCACACCCTACTAGATGGAACTACATAATGCATAGTCCAGGCAAGCTGGGTGGAGCCAAGTTGAAGGGCTAGTGAGCTTCTTAAAAAAATGTTAAGTGTGAGACTAGTGAGACTGACAGGTGAAGTGATGAAGTTTTGATTGTGTCCTAACACTTAGAATACTTGATGACTCAACAAAATTGATCACCCGTGACACATGAACAACACTTTCACTTGTGTGTGCCCTCTTCATGACTAATTACGACAAGTGTGACACCTAAGGTAGACTTTATGATGACCATGATGACACTTGTGCGACAACATTCAAAACTTTGTGAATGAGTGCAACAAGGTTTTATATGGTTAGGAAAACTCATAAACACAAAGATGAAACCTTAAAACCAGCAGAATGAGCTTATGCATAAAGTGCGACAACCATCATGCAAAAGATGACATATAGCCTATCTTGCGAAAGGGAATGAAACACTTAATGAAAACAAATGGAATAAATTTCAGAGTTTGCAACCATACATGTCATTGAAGACATAATGATATGACAATGATAAGCTATCCTTCATACTACACTAAGAGGTGCATTTAAACTTCATGACAATGTGCTTTGTTTTTCATACCTACCCTATGTAGGGTTGTGAATCAGATGGAGTCTCCATGCGGTCCTGATTTCTAACCTTTTATCATACCCCAAGGTTCCTTGGTATTCTTATCTAATAATTATATTTTGTCCTCAACTACTTAAGTCTCATCTAGCATGTCCTCCTTCGTCATCATCTTGCCATAGATGTAGAATTCATGTATCTGCAATCCACTCGAGACAAGATGACATCATTCTGATAAACCCTTAGTCTAAGATGCTGTATGATAATCCATTGACTGACTTGGAACTGATATTAGGTCAGTGGGGAAGGCTTAGTGACTGGGATGGAATGTGGGATAACATTGTGCAGTTCCCACTAAGGGAAAAGTTTATGCAATGCCCACTAAGGGAAAATTTGGTGCAATGCCCACTGAGGGACAAAATTGAGTAGTTCAAGTAGGAAGTGGCTGCTGTGGGATGGGGCCTTGGGAGGACAAACTTCCTAGTATTAAGAGGCAAGGGGGACTAGGCATTTGAGAGGCTTGAAGGGAAGAACTACATAGTTTCTAGAGGCAGTGAGCTTTGGCTGAGGGAAGGACACTAGATGAAGCATCTGCATAGTTTTGGAGGCTAAGGGAGGCTAGGATTTTTTTGCATTGTGTACTTCCAGTAGGCAAGGAAAAATATTGAGGGTTGCAGTTTAGGAAGGTTGGATGAGGCTAGGTTACTAGGAATCCTCCAAAATTTGGCTAGTGTGGGATCAGTGGAACCGATGTGAACAGTGAAAGAACTTGACTGTGATCACACACTTGGACACTTGGAAAGACAACTTAGATCATCCAGTACATATGAAAACATATTTCCCTTAATGAAACAACCTTTGTGGAAACTTACGACAAGAGTGGCTTCGATGGTAAACTTTGTGAGGATAATGACGACACTTGTGTAATAGTGCATGAAAAATAGGAAATGAGTGCGAAACATGTCTATATGATGAGAACTACTCATTTTCACAAAGTTTGCCCCTTTAAGAAAACCAAAACTCCCCTTTGCATGATATTATATAATTCCCATGCCCCAAGATGACACTTGCTATATAAAGATAAAAGTGTGAATGACTCTTGAGATCCAAGAAGGGAGCTTGAATTCATCAACTGACCAATAAGTGACTAAGGAACGACCGATCATAGGGTCCACATTGGGCTCCAAAATTTGAGTGTAGGCCAAATGTTGGTGGGTTTTGCAGTCTCTACAACAGGTTGATGTTATTTTGACATCGAAATCTAGATTCAATATAAGCGAAAGGAGGTAATGTGTTCCTCATATTGATGAATATTTTCTTGTGGTCCATTTAGATGAATGTGGTTGAACAAGTGTTTATCAATTATCATGATTTATTTTCAAAGGGAAAATATTCTTGTATAATATATAGTCTGTAAATAATTGTGAGTTTGGTGTGAAATATATTTAAGATTCCCATAGAATAAAATTCAAGATGTTATAATTTTTTTGAGGATATATCCTCTTAAAAAGGGGAAGGAAAATGGTACAACATTGAAATAAAAATGTTGATAACTAACATTTTGGAAAAATAGGAGATAGGATTCTAAGATTGATCCCAATGTTATAGCGTACATTTCATAGAGTTATTTATGGAGGAAGGGTGAAGAAAGAACTTAAATTTTGAATGATCATGAACCATAGCCATTGTAGCATAACCAACTTGGAAGGAGGTGATGAATAGAAAAGTGTTATAGAATGAAACTAATTGTACTAATGAGATAACCTAGATCCTAGATAGATGTTAAATAATCTTTTTTCATTGTTGAAATTCATTGTTTATGTAGGAAAAAGAAATTGATTTTTATAAAGAATCATGGTAAAAGTGTTTGTAGTGTAGTGTTGGTCTAGAATTGAGATGATTTTCATATTTATGATGTTATAAAATGAGGTTATATTGATATGTGGTTCCAAATATTATGTGATTTCATACTATATCTTTGATACAACTATGTTGATGTTATAACTTGTGATGATTTGAAACATGACATTATTGTATGTAGATTTATGACATGCATGAGCATGAAATTTTTACTATTTAAAATGTTGTGATAACAATGAGGTTATGTTTTCATGATGCCATGCAAGAGTTGGCATGAAAATTATTTTATATGATGTTACAATTATAACTGATGCATGGGTTGCATCTTTAGATATGGTGATTGACATGAATTTCACAAATGGGCGGAGAGGGCAATTTATTTAATGATCTCGTGGGAGCCCATACCTATGAGGGAGAATGTGTAAACAATATGGGTGGGGATAGACTCAATCAAAAGTACCTAAGAAAATATTCTCTTGCCTTGTGTAACTCTTCATGGATAGCTCTTGAGGAGCTATGTGTAACAACCCAAAATTAAAATATATAACTAATTATGTTATGCAACCAACTCATAAAATAGAATAAAATATAGAGAAACGACTTCAAAATCAACCTCTTTGAGGGGGAAACCTCCTTTACATTACACAAATGAACAATTCTTGGATGATACAAATGACAAGACCTCCTTTCTCTATATAGGAGTCTAAGGGATCACAATATAGTTAAAGTTGACATAACAATAATAATGTAAGGGCACAAGCCCACGGGGTTTTGGATTGACGGTGAATGGGTGTACTGTTAAGGCACTCCTTGTGATAGATCACCAATTCAAATCCCCCGTGGGTGCTCAGGTAGTATTATACAGAAAAAAAATAAAATAATGTAAGGGCACAACAATAACAATAATGGGCTTCTATGGGGCACAATAATAACAATATGGGGACAACATGGGCACAACAATAACAATAAGGGGCAACAATTGCAATAATAATAAGGGAATACACTAGTATTATAGGGATCTAACATGCCCCTCTCCTTCAGAAAAGTGTTATCCTCAACACTTGAGTAGTTCTCGATGCTTCTGTATAAAATTCTCCTCCTCCCATGTGGAATCTTCAGCAGGTAAGTTCTTCCACTTGATGAGATATGTTGAAAATAGCAACAATAAATGTTAAATATAGAAGTGATAAAAATAACACTGCTATAAATATAATTTCAGGATACATTCCAATTTTAGTTAGTCCTGAACTAAAATTGAAAATTAAAATTCGAATTTGAGCTTAGCAGCTTGTAGAGCCTCTAACCTACACCTCATCATCTACTATTATCTACTGTTTTTCATCACCTATCTCTCTCTTTCACCTCATTTTGTAAAACCACCCATATCATTACATAGATGTCATTAAGCATGATCAAGTGAGCTTTGCTAATGTGTGACTGTTTTGTTTAGATTTTGACATATTTACAGGCATTCCGCAGCTCTCTGCCGATTCCGCATCTATCTGATGATTCCGCAGCCATCTGGAGATTCTGCAGCCTTTTTGTTGTTCTCAAGGTTCCACGTGCCATTTTTCCAAACGAGCCACATGGGTACTTAGGTATCAAGGTGCTCGAGGTTCCTGTGCCATTTGTTCA
>APFE031069039.1:72303-85023 GCA_000404065.3 Pinus taeda | reverse complement strand
TTATTTCCTTCAAGTTTTCCTTTTCAGCAAGTAGTTAGAACCACTAATCACACACCCTCACTCATCTAGAATTCACTCCACACACACCATCACTCATTTGTTTATAAATACATCACTCCATCTTAGGAAGATAAATTAATCACAAACAACACCCCCCAAACGACAAAAAGCTTTAAGAGGTTGCTTAAGTACATATAGTACACCTTCACTTCATCATCTTACGAGCCCCGGGTTGACAATTAATGATATCAATTTAGGAATACTAAATTGACCAAACACGGCTGTTTGAAAAATAATTAGTTAATCCATCTTGAGTTAATTAGTTGGAGAAAATCAAACATGAAGTCTATGTGAAGACATGCAACAATTTCCCCTTTGATTGAGGAAGTTATCCCTTGATTAAGGAGATCAGGATAGGTTGTACTTTGAGTTGTAATTAGTTAGCTCAGTTAACTCAGTTAAGTCTAGTTATATTAGTTCCAACAGTTTGTGGAACTGATTGTGAGTTCAGTTAGTTAATGCATGCATGCATGTAACTACTGCACTTCAGATAACTGAATATTCTCTCATAAATAACTCATGCATGTCAGTTTAGTCAGAGACCCAGTTGAGATCATATGATGGGATAGTGTACTATCAGTTGTAGGAATACTCCATTGAGGATATCACTTGCATGCAGAAGGAATTCTTTCCTTGGAGATTGCGCAGTTACTTCTGAGTTTGGTGAGTTGTGTGAAAGGTTAATTCACATAGGTGGCAGCTAGAGGACCTAGGAGAAACTGCACAAGGAAATAGGAGGCTTGGAGGATTGAGGGAAGGCATATGTTGTGTCTATTCAGTCTATGAGCAACATTGAGGGATTGTATTGAGAGCTATATAGCTTGTGAGCTAAAACTTTGAGTAATCCAAACATATTTCCACTTGTATGATAATACAAAGATCGGGGTTTTTAGCTGAGGTTTTCCCCAGAGTATTCTTCACTGTTCATGTGTGATTGATCTCTCATTCTCTGTTATATGTGTTCTAATTGAACTTGCTCAAAATCGATTAAGATTCCACAAGTTTGTTTGTAGAAGTAGATCAAGTATTTTGCTTTAGTATATTACATAATCTGGTGATCTATAGTGAGAATTTCTACATGGTATCAGAGTAAAGGTGATCAAAGAGAAGAACCTTATACAAATAAAGGAGAAGTTTGAAGGTTAAAGTTCCTGATTATAGAAATCAAATTCTTATCACATCTCAAATTTCACCAATGGCGTTCAATGGTTTGAGACTCGAGTATGCCCTTGATGGTAGCTTGAATTATATAGCCTGGAAGGATCACATGGAAGCTGTATTAGAGGACAATGGTTTGAAGGAATTCATTGATCAAGAAGTCCCCAAGCCAGTAGCTGCTAATGCCCAAGAATTGGCGGATTGGAAGAAATGTGTGGCTAGAGCGAGGAGGATTCTTCTGGAGGGAGCTTGAGACCAAATAGTCTTGAGTCTCCTTAGGAAGGAGACACTGTTTTCAGTGTGAAAAACATTGCAGGATCTATATCCGAATAATAGCAATCAGAGGAAGCTGGCACTGAAAGACAAGCTTTGGAAAATGAAGTGTGAAAAGGGCAACACGATATCTACATATCTGAACAAGCTCACCACTTGCAAGGATGATCTTGGAAGTGTAGGGATCATGACAACCGATGATGACATGGTGAGTCTTGCTCTCCTCAGTCTTCCTAACATCTAGCATATCTACCAAGACTCAGTAAATGGAAGAGAGAAACTGCCAGATTGGGAACGACTTTGGTCAGATTTGATGCAGGAGGAGATAAGAAGAAGCACTAGAGATGGATCTTCATCAAATCAAGATGATGAAGAAGATCTAGGCTTAGCAAGTAAGGCAAGGAAAGGGAAAGGGAAGGTGTCCCATTCCAAATCCAGTTCTTCCCATCGTGGGAAGAAGATTGACAAATTGAAAGTGAGATGCTTCTATTGTCATGAGGTGGGCCATTATGCTACAAATTTGTCCACAGAAGAAATCAAAGAAGGGATCCTCGAAGGGATCAGATGGTGAGGCACTGGCCTCACAGTTTGAATTGGATTTCACCCTCATCACATGCATGGTTTCATCGATGGTGGGATGTGTTTGGTACCTAGACAGTGGAGCCTCATTCCACATGATCGGTGACGAGAATCTATTCAGTACCTTGGAGGAGAAGGATCTCCAGATGCGCATCGAGATGGGCGATGATGGAAAGTACTGTGTTTCAGGTGAAGGTACAGTTGTGTTTCAGAGCGAGCATGGAGATCCTCTCACCCTGACTGATGTAAAGTATGTGTCGGGTTTGAAGAAGAATCTTGTGTTCGTTTCTATGCTCGAAGACAAAGGCTATGATGTAGTCTTTAGTAAAGGAAAGGCATTCCTAAGGCATATTAGCACTGGACAGACCAAGAGGATTGGGATTCAAGTTAAGAATCTCTACAAGCTGGAGGTAGATGACTGTGCTACATTGAGTTCCAAAGCAGAATTGGTGTAGAGCCAAGATGTTGGCGAGCTATGGCATAGAAAATTGGGCCACTTGCACCATGAGGCCTTGAAGATCATGCAACAGATTTCTACCCGACTTCCCAAGGGAAAACTAGAACAAATGGATACATGCAAAGGTTGTACCTTGGGTAAGTATGCAAAATCTTCCTTTTAGGATCGAGACAGTAGAGTTGGAGAAATCCTGGACCAAGTTCATACAGATGTGTATGGACCATTATCTACAGACTCCACCGCTAAACAAATGTACTATGTTATTTTTATTGATGATTTGTCTCGTAGATGTTGGATCTACTTTATGCAGAAAAAGGATTAAACCTTCTCAAGGTTTTGTGAGTTCAAAGCTTTGGCAGAGAAAGAATTTGGAAAGAAAATAAGGGCCTTGGGAAGCAACAATGGTGGAGAGTATGTCTCCCAACAGTTTAAGGACTTTTGTGTAGCAGAAGGAATTAAATGAGAGTTGATGGCACACCATAACCCATAGCAGAATGGGGTGGCTGAAAGGAAGAACAGATCGATTGTGGGAGCAGCTCGGGCGATGTTGCATGACCAGAGCCTACCACTTCATTTGCGGGATGAGGCATGCAATACAATAGTATACTTGTAGAACAGAAGCCCCCATCATATACTGGGAATGAAGACACCAATGGAGGCCTTTTCTGGGAAGAGACTAGATGTGAGTCACTTCAGGATCTTTGGATCATCAATTTATTTCCATGTGACCAAAGATGCTCGAAAGAAGCTAGATCCAACAGCTAAGTTGGGGATACTTGTGGGGTACACTGATACACCCCACAATTATCAGGTGTTCTTGCCTACCAGTTAGAGGACAGTGGTATGCAGAGATCTGAAGTTCGACGAGCAGAAAGCCATGCAAGTATCACTTGAGAGGGAGCTCAAGTTGCATGCAAAGGAGGAACTTTTAGTTCATAAGGAGGAGGAGCCTCAGACTGATGCGAAGCAGCTGCATGCAGAGGATCCAGGAGGGGAGACATCCACTCATGCAAAATCTTCTAGAGATGGGTGGAAACTCTGAAGGGAAGCTGACAAATTGATGCTAGATGTGAGAGAGAATGCGGGACATCCTTCTTCTTAGCACAGATAGAGGAGGTCACTCGAGCGATACACTGGTTACATGGCCCTAGTTGGGGAGTGTGTAGAGACCTAACCTTCTTCATTCAACGAAGCAGTGCAGCAACCAGTCTGGGTTGATGCTATGGTGGAGGAGTATGACTCCATCATTCGAAACTATGTATGGGATGTTGTCCCAAGACCGGAGGACAAGTCAGTGGTGAGTTCCTGATGGCTTTACAAGGTAAAGAAAACAACTGATGGCAGTGTTGAGAAACATGAGGCAAGATTTGTTTCCCGTGGTTTCTCACAGGTTGAGGGGATCGACAACAATGAGACTTTTTATCCTGTAGCAAGAAACTCATCCTGTAGCAAGGAACTCATCTATCATATCGATGTTGGCACTATCAGCTTAGATGGGTTGGAAGATCCATCAGATGGATATGAAGACTACATTCCTCAATGGGAAGATTAAGGAAGAGGTGTACATTGAGCAGTCAGAAGGATTTGAGACCTTCGATCATGATTCACATGTGTGCCGACTCAAGAGAGCGTTGTATAAGATGAAGCAAGTAGCTCGTGCTTGGTACACCAGGATCGACAACTATTTCAATGGGTTTGGCTTCACCAAGAGTGAAGCAGATGCAAACCTTTACCACATCATGGTAGAAGGTAAGCCATTGATCATTATTCTTTATGTTGATGATCTGATATTGACAAGTGATGATTAGTTGATCAAGTATTGCATGGAGGACCATGCAAGAGAGTTCGAGATGAAAGACATGGGTCTTATACACTACTTTCTAGGCATGGAAGTGTGGCAGAAGGATGGCGAAGTGTTTGTGTCTCAAGGCAAATATGCTAATGAGATACTCAGGCGATTCCACATGGAGAAGTGCAAGCCCATGCAGACTCCAGTAGCTGGTAACTGGAGGAAGGAGGATAATACTCCAGGTGAGGTAGTAGCTGCTACTGTTTATCGGAAACTTGTGGGTTCATTGATGTATCTAGTGAACACACAACCAGATTTGTGCTATGTGGTGAAACAGCTGAGTTAAGCTATGGTTCAGCCTACCAAGCTATTTTGGAAGGCAACGAAGCATGTGTTGAGATACCTCAGAGGCACATCTCAATATGGATTATGGTACAGACGGACCGAGGGAGTAAAGCTTCAGGGCTTCACAGATGCAGATTAGGCAGGGAGTCCATCAGACTCGAAAATCACTTCAGGAGGAATTTTCAACCTTGGTTCAACTGCAGTTTCTTGGTACAACAGGAAAGAGAGGCCAGTTGCACTTAGCTCAGCAAAGGCTGAATACATGGCTACCATTCAGGCAGCATGTGAGGCCATTTGGATGTGGAAAATTCGAGTTGGATTGTTTGGTCAGAGGATGGATCCAACTGTGATATATTTCAATAATCGGAGTTGTATCAAACTCTCCAATAATCTAGTATTTCAGGACAGGTCGAAGCACATCGATATCTAGTATCATCATCTTCGAGATTGTGAGGTGAAGAGGATCATGTTGTTGCTGTATGGTTCGACCGAGGAACATGATGCAGGTATTTTGACTAAGGTATTGTCAAAATCCAAGTTTGAGTTCCATAGGGACAGGATTGGGGTGACTGATAATCCCTTTCTTGTTGAGAGGGAGAGTTGAAAATAGCAACAAGAAATGCTAAATATAGAAGTGCTAAAAATATCACTGCTATAAATAGCATTTTGGGATACATTCCAATTTTAGTTAGTCCCTGAACTAAAACTGAGAATCAAAATTCGAATTTGATCTTAGGAGCTGTTTAAAAAATAATTAATTAATTCATCTTGAGTTAATTAGTTGGAGAAAATCAAACATGAAGTCTATGTGAAGACATGTAGCAGTTTCCCCTTTAATTGAGGAAGTTATCCCTTGATTAAGGAGATCAAGATAAGTTGTACTTTGAGTTGTAATTAGTTAGCTCAGTTAACTAAGTTAAGTCCAGTTAGATTCATTCCAACAGTTTGTGGAACTGATTGTGAGTTCAGTTAGTTAATTCATGCATGCATGTCATTACTGCACTTTATATAACTCAATATTCTCCCATAAATAACTCATGCATGTTAGTTCAGTCAGAGACCCAGTTGAGATCAGATGATGGGACAGTGTACTATCAGTTGCAGGAATATTCCATTGAGGATATCTCTTGCATGCAAAAGGAATTATTTCCTTGGAGATTGCGCAGTTACTTCTGAGTTTGGTGAGTTGTGTGAGAGGTTAATTCACACAGGTGGCAGCCAAAGGACCTAGGAGAAGCTACGCAAGGAAATAGGAGGCTTGGAGGAATAAGGGAAGACATATGTTGTGTCTATTCAGTCTATGAGCAACATTGAGGGATTGTACTGAGAGCTAGATAGCTTGTGAGCTAAAGATTTGTGTAATCTAGACATATTTCCACTTGTATGATAATACAGAGATTGGGGTTTTTAGCTGAGGCTTTCCCCAGAGTATTCTTCTGTGTGTATGATTGATTTCTCATTCTCTGTTATATGTGTTCTAAAATCTTTCTCAAAATTGATTAAGCTTCCGCAAGTTTGTTTATAGAAGTAGATCAAGTATTTTTCTTTAGTATATTGCATAATCTGGTGATTTGCAGTGAGAATTTCTACAAGATACTCTAAAATTGATTGATTTTGTAGCTACCAAGTTCTTGTTTCTGTGACTACTTCAGGTTCCGATATGATTTTTCCTTCCTCGTCAAGTTTTGGAAATATTGTTTGAACTATGAGTTTGTCACCTATAACCTTCTTTAAGCATGAAACATGGAAAAATGGGTACACTTGGGAAGTTGTAGGAAGCTCCAATTTGTATGCCATAGTACCAATCTTTTGCAACACCTTGTACGGACCATAATACTTTGGTGATAATTTATTATCCTTCTTAGCTTTCTTGAGGGACATTTGTTTGTATGGTTGTAGCCGTAGAAATACTCAATCACCTACATCAAAACTTCTTTCACTGTGATGTTGATCTGCTTGTTGTTTCATTCTGTTATGTGCCAAAGTGAGGTTATCCTTTAATAGTTGGAGAACTTGTTGTTGATGTTCGATGTGATCTTCCACTGCTTGAGCCTTAGAATTTTCTCTTAAATATGATGTGATCGACGGTGGATGATATCCATAAAGTGCCATAAATGGGGTCATTCTTGCCGCAGTATGGAAGGAAGTGTTATACCCAAGCAACCATTTGACCCATTGTGTTTGTTTATCAAATACAAAGCAATGAAGATATCCTTCCAAACATTTGTTCATTATCTCAGTTTTCCCATTAGATTGAGGATGATAAGATGAGCTATGAACTAATTGAGTACCTAGACAAGAAAATAATTCCGTCCAAAAATTTTCAGTGAAAATGGGATCTTTGTCGCTTACAATAATCTTTGGGTTTCCATGTATCTTTTGAATTGTTTCCATAAATGCAGTAGAAAATATATTGCCTTGAAGGGGATGAGATAATGCACAAAAATGTGCATACTTGGTAAGTCTATCAAATAGCATCCTAATGACACTCTTTCCTTCAGACTTGCGTAAACCTATGATAAAATCCATTGAAACCTCCTCCCAAAGTTGACTTGGAATGGATAAAGGTTGTAATACACCCAAGGTCTTAATTGTTTCAACTTTATTTTGTTGGCAAACCAAACATTTTGCCACAAACGTTTGAATATAAGATTTAAGGCCATCCCAAAAGAATTCCTTCTTAAACCTGTGGTAAGTTTTTAAAAATCTTGAGTTCCCTCCTAAGGGAGAGGTGTGCAATACCATAAGAATCTTTTGTTTGGGTTGGGAATTCTTACACAAGTATAAGTGATCTTTTTACCATAACGAATCATTTTTCAAGCTAAATGTATTAGATGTACTGGGTCTTGTTGTAACTTATGAATGAGTGCCCACACTTCCTTGTCATTCTTCAATTCGTCCCTTGCTTTGTTTAACCAATCTAGCTAGATAATAGAAATGACACTAAGAAATGCTTCCACATCCTCATCCTCTCTTGAGAGTGCATTTGCAACAACATTTTGCTTCCATTTTTTGTAGATGATTTCAAAGTCATAACCCAACATCTCTGTGACCCATTTTTGCTGCTCTTCTGAAGATAATTTATGTTCTAAAAATTATTTAAGACTACCATGATTTGTTTTTACCTTGAAGTGTCTTCCCATTACGTAAGGTTGCGATTTCTTAAGTGCATATAGTATTGCCAACATTTACTTCTCATAAATGGCTTTGTGTAAATACTTTCCTTTGATTAGACAATTTTTTAAAGCAACGAGTCTTTCTTATTTCATTAAAACAACACCAATTCCATTTCCTGAGGCATCACATTCCACAATAGAGGTTTTTGTGAAGTCTAACGTAGTTAATACTGGTGCCTGGCACATTGCCTCTTTAAGATGTTCAAAGGCTTTCATTTGTTTTGGAGTCTAAGAAAATGAATCTTTCTTCAGTAATGTTGTTAGAGGTGTTGCTATTCTCGCATAATTCTTTAAAAAATTGTGATAATACCTTGTCAACCCAAGAAATCCTCATAGAAGCTTTATGGATGTGGGGATTTTCCATTCCTCAATGGCTTTAATTTTACTAGGGTCTACCTTACAACCTTCATGAGATACAATATGACCCAAATATTCCACCTCTTATACTCCAAAGAAACATTTGGAGGTTTTTTCATATGATTGTTTCTCCTCCAATAGTTTGAGCACTCTATCAACATGTTGAACATGATCCTTTCAAGACTTGTTTTAGATTAGTATATCATCAAAAAATACTAACAAAAATTTTCTAAGGAAGGGCTTGAAAATGGAATTCATTAAATTTTGAAATGGAGAAGGTGTGTTGGTAAGGCCAAAAGGCATGACCAAAAATTCATAATGACCCTCATGAGTTCTAAATGTTGTTTTCAGTATGTCTTCAGTCTTCATTATGATTTGATGATATCCTGAATGAAGGTCCAACCTGGTGAAGTAAATTGCTCCATGTAATTCATTCAATAATTCATCAATGACAGGAATGGGAAATTTATCTTTAACAGTGAGCTTGTTGAGCTCCCTATAATCTGAACACATGTGCCATGATCCATCCTTCTTGTGCACCAATACTACTGGAGTAGAGAAAGAACTTTGAATAGGTTGAATTATACCAGCTTCTAGCATTTATGCAACCATATGTTCAATTTCACTCTTCTAGGCATAGGGATATCTGTAAGGCCTAATATTTGGAGGAACAATTCCTGGAATCAAATGAATAGCATGATCATGATCACAAATAGGTGGGAGGCCTTTGGGAGTCCCAAATACATTGGAGTGATTGTCCAAGACTTTTTGGAGATCTGGAAAAATAGATGTTTTTGACGTGGGTACCTCTAGTGAACATAATTGTGAAATTACGTCACATTGTTATTTCTTTAGAAGCTTTTTCATGCCATTAGACTTGATTATCTTTCCTGGTTTCCCTACAATACCCCTTAATTCAATTTCCTTTCTTTTTGAATTTTTTTTAAAGAAAATTTCTTGAAAATTAAAAGCTATCGTACCCAAAGATTGTAGCCATTGGACTCCTAGTACAACATAATCACCACCCATTGGAATGGAAAGAATTGGAATATTCAACACATATTCTCCCATGGATAGCTTGATATTATGGAAATTTCTAGTGAAATTTATGGTTCTTCCATTTACAACCATCACTTTACATCTGGTGCTGGATATAGGAATCAATTCAATTCCTTCACTATCTTACAATGAATAAAATTATGGGTACTCCCCAAATCATTCAACACTATTACCTTTTTCTTCTTGATATGTCCTTCTATCTTGATAGTTTGAAGTGTGGTTATTCCGTCTAATGCATTACAAGATATGGTCGGATTCATTTCTTCTTTCTCTAGGATTTTTCCCTGGTGTGTGTTAGAGCCTAAATCTACCTCAGGCTGAGAAAGGCAGAATCTAGGGTAATATCAAATCACGCTTAACCTCGTAGCTAGCCCTACCAGGCCGGGAGAGGGATCTCTCTTTGTCAATATTAGTAAAATATGATCAATGAGGCTTGAGATGACTGATGTAAAGACTGATTTTAGGCTAGGTATGTGTTCAAAAGAGTTTGATTGAATTTCATGATGTTTTGTTGGCTCAAATGTGAAAGGCAGATTTGGGTCTGGGGAATGGACTCAGTTTTACAGAGATCTCTATGGGGCGAGGTAGGCAAATGGTTTGGTACTTCAAATTGAGTGAGATGGAGAGCTTTAAGACTGATGAGGAGTTGAACAGGGCATGAAAGTCTCAGGGATCCTCTTCAAACAGCTAAAAACATAAATAACTAAATAAACCCTAGGTAGAGCACTGCAAATATCAATGAATTCTACCTTTATCCTTGTTTCATTTAGTTAATAAGAACAGAGAGAGATAATGGCATACATAAAACACATGTAAACTTGCAATTACAGAAGGAAACACAATACCAAATCAAGTTGCCACAAGAATCCCATAAAGTGCTACAAACCCTGGTCTATTCCTTTGCCAAACTGCTGATATAAGTGTACAATAATGCTCAAAGCATTCAAAAGAGTCCAACCTTTGCCAATGACTAAAAAAATAGTAGATATAGGCAATAAACAACTCATCCTAGCCTTTAGGGGTCGAGCTCAAATCGGTGTCATCATCCTGAATAAGAATGAAATCTCTCTCTTGTCCTCCTGAAGGCCCCTCATCAGGTAATGGCTACTTACCCTTGTCCTGTACCTGCTTTGTTGTTGAAGGAAATGAGACCCCTTCCACCCCGGGTGGAGATAGTACTCGTTTTGTTGCTGCAAACAATCTCCTAGTGCCCTTTTGGTATGTGACAAACACTGGCACACTAGTGGTTTCTGTCTCATGAAACTCCGGCTGATGTGAAGGCTCTCCTACCTCATGAAAAACTAATAGAGGTACTTGAGGACCTGTAAAGACCTCATGTGCAATGAAATCCTCCCATGAGATATTCAGTAAACCAAGCTGATGCAAAACCACAATTTTGATTAGTGCAAAGTGATAGATGTTGTTATACTGCTGATGAAGAGGCTTCCTTTGAACCAAGGTGGTCATCTTCTCAATATTCCGGCAAATAAAATAGGGGATATTCATCATTCTCACCCTAGTGAAGTCCATCAACAATCTGATGTGGTAGGCATACAGGCGAGAAAATCTGCCCTCACAGCTGAAATATTTTATTATGATTTTCATCAAGGGAGTATATGTGTCTTGAAGGTACCTGAAAGGGAAAACTCTACTAATATGCCTCTGAAAACCAGCCTTGATATAAGGCTCATAATATTCCCTATCTACCAGCTGCCCCTTATTTCGCTGCTCACCTACATTTGGAATACTGGTTGCTTGAGATATAGTCTCAGGTGTCAAGGTGAATGTCACACCTGCCAAATTGACTTGACCATTGTGAAGATGGAGTACAAACAGTCGGTCAATGTCATGATGGTATTTTACTCTTTCCACCATCTCACAAAATTGGAAACAAGATTGATGTTGGAAGCATGTGATTGCAAGAGGACAGGCCAACAGCTCGGCAAGTGAAGTAGGCTCCTCCTGGTTATGTTTCCCACTCTTGTGAGGTCTCCTTGGTGCATGAATTTCTCTGGAAGAGTCACTAATTGTTTCCTCATTTCTGTCATAGGAAGAATCTGACTCCATGTTTGCCAATGCTTGAGTTTACTAGATGAGTATGAAGAGATTTTAGAGTGACAATAGGAATTTGTTGCCAAAGATATGAATTTGATGAGGGATTGTGTATGAGAGGTTGGGAATGTTGTTTGTAGGTTTTTTGGGAAATGAAAGGGTTTAGGGAATAATAGTTAGGGTTTTAGGGATAGCAATTAGGCTTTGGGATAAGTGAAAGTAGGGATTATGGTTAGTAGTTTTAGGGATATGGGGAATAGGGAATAGGTAAATATGAATGAAATGGGAGGGAGAGAATGAAGTGAGGGGGTGAGGGAGTGAAAATGGTAGGGGTGGAATTTAGCAGCAAAAATACAATTTGTAAACCTTAGGCAATGTTTTTTTAACAAGTAATTCAAGGAGCTAGGGTTTCAATATTTCCCTATTGAAACACCATAAACAATAAGACAAACTCATTCATTGGCCATGAGGAAGTGTCAACTTACTTTAACAATGAGGAATTAGTGATTTTGAGAGTTTTGGCGGGAGCTGTGAGCGATTTCGGGTGTTGTAGTCCTGTGCGCCACGCCACTTCACAGGTGTGTCGCGCTACCTCGATGCGTCACGCCAATACAAGTTTTCAATGGGGAGTGGGCCTTGTATTCACCGCACTGCTTCTGTGCACCGCACTCTAACCCAGGTGCACTGCGCCTGCAAGTTTTCACCCTTTGACTGCTAAATCGCTCCTTTGGCTTTGAAAATGCAAATTTCACTTGCTCTCTTCTCCTTTGGACACAAATGAGCCTTCTTTGATATGAATATACTTTATATAGCGATGACTTTAATTTTTGACTTATGAAAACCCACTTTGCTAATGTTTGATTTTCATTTTCTTTTTGAAACTTTGTTTTGGGCAGTTTGCTTTATTTTTGCCCTTTGATGGACTAAATACTTTGGAATTTTGTTTCTTTTGTAGGAACTAAAGTAGCAGAGGCTTGGCAAAGTGACCAGGGCTGCTTCTGAAATTATTACATATAAAAAATGAAATTATATGAAATTTATTACATGAAACATATAAAAACTCTATTTTTCCTCAAAACAGGGTTTTGAGGAAAAAATCAATCACTAGGCATGTGATTATTGAAATTATTTACTGAGACTTTATTTGACCTCCTCATGCACCTGTTGACCCTTATTGAGTGTTTTCAAGACCTTATTGACGAAACCCTAAACCTAATGAGACCTAAAACCCTAAAAATGACTGCAGATGATCTAGATGTATGAAAATGGTCCAGCATGGAAAGAACATGAGGGAAAATGTATAATATGCCACTACCATCAGATGATCCATGATCCTAATGGAATGCAGCTGATCAGATGAGACACCTAATATGCAATGCAACAAGAGAATTTGATCACTGATGGAGGGATGAAGA
>APFE031069039.1:22972-43647 GCA_000404065.3 Pinus taeda | reverse complement strand
GCTGGTCTACAGTCACAATATTTCCATTGTGAGGGAAAGACATCACGCGAAAGAGTGTCGATATGACAGCTTTCATTTCATAAACATAGTCTCGCCCAAGGAGTAAATTGAAATCCAAGGGACCTCGAACTACCATAAGATCAATACAGACAGTTTTACCTTCCAAGGTAATAGAAAACTTAGGAAGGATCCCTAAAGGTTCACTAATGGTTCTGTTAAAAGCTTTCAGATTCTGCGTAATAGGCACAAGCTGAGGGGAACCCAAAGCTTTCCAAGCAGTTGAGGATAAAATGCTAACAGAAGAACCTTCATCTACCTGTGTGCAATGCATGTCCCTACCACCAGCCTTGACAATGATTTGGAAAGGGATGGAGGAAGGAAGACGAGGTTCTGTCAGTCTGTTCCAATCAAAGGAAAAGACCTCAGTACTTGGAGGGGGTTCTATAGAAATAGGTGAAATGCCCCTCAGCATAGAGGAATCTGATGTAACAAAAAGAACCTGAGCAGTATGAAGTTCACTCTCTAAAGGGAAAGTGGGATCGATCGAATGTGAAATTGAATCGACCACTCGATCAACTAATGGATCATCAACCTGAGTGACATGAGTTTCACTCTCCAATGGAAAAGTAGGATCGACCGTACTTGAAATTAGATCAATCACTCCATCAGTTGACAGTAGGTTGGGTAAAAGTTTACGGTAACCATTTGGAAATTCTTGTTGTGGAACAGTAAAATTTTCCAACAATTTTGAGGCTTCATCCATGTGAGGGAAAATGTGAGTTTGATGACTCCCTTTGCATAACTTACAAGGAAACCTAACTTTACCCTTTTTCCCAGGAACCTAACTATCACTGGTTGATGGATCAATGGAAAGTTGATGAGATTTTTCTGACCATACTTCCAAGACCTTTGGAATACCAGGACAATTGGTAAGGAAGTGGTCACCCTTACAAAGCCTGCAAGGGTATTTGGGTTTACGATGCATGTCGGAATTTTCCTCAACACAACTACTACTTACGGTCGTGTTTGGTTGGTTGACCTCTTTCTTATCTTGCTTCTTCTTCTTCTTCTTCTTCTTCCCTTTCTTCTTCTTCTTAGCCACCTAGTTACTAGCATCGAGGCTTTTACCAAGTGAAGAGGAAGAAATGGAGGAAGAAAAGTTAGGCGAAGAAGTTAAAGGGTCAACAGAAGGTTGGTGATGTTGAGATGGTGAACTCTGTTGAGGTGAAGCATTCGGTTGAGGTGGAACAATTGGAGTATTTGGGGCAACGAAGTTGAAATAACCATATCGGTAAACCTATTGTAAATCCAGGTAATGACAAAGTAGCCATATAAGGAGGACCAACATTTCCAAAGAAAGGAAAAGTACTAGGATCTTCGTTAAGAGGGGTTCCCAGGTTGGTAAATTCCGGAACATTTGCCATTATGTTCAACTTCAGTGAATTTTATTAAATTTAAAACTAAAATTAACAATTCACTATTCACACCTAACAATTTAAAATTCACCATTCACACCTATGGTCACCTAAAGTTGCTAAAGAACCAATCAATTTTGAAACATACGCCTAAAGAATCTAGGGCGTCAAACCAAACACAAACAATAAGCTTCCGGACCAAAAACACTAGTTGGTGATGAAATCCAACTTCGTAGGTTTCAGTACAGAAATAGCGGATGGAACAGTTACCCCGGCAACCTGCTTAATGAATAGACTGGACCAAGTTCCTCCACTTTAACCGTCTCGAGTGAAGTGAACCCCCCAGAACATCCAAGTGAGTCTAGCCGACGTCTGCTCCAGGTACAGTGGGATCTTCCCACCACCGTCACCTTGGGTAGAATCCTAGGATTATGGCCACTAAGGTTACCAAAAGCAACAAATATATCTGGGGGAACAGTCTACACTCCGACAGCACGCAAGGGCAGAGTAACAAGCTCAATCCCCTTACCGGCTCCTTGACAATGGTCAATCCAAGGTTTACCGATAAGTGATCCCCTGGCTCCTCAACAATAATCTGAGGTTTACCATTTGTAATATGTGCGTGTCTGGCGTCATTCCCAACGAGGGAGGATTGTTCCCCTCACTGGTTCGGACACGAGCTCGTGCTTCTCCTTTAAGAGGAGCTTTCCCAGAGTATAAATGCAACAGTTGGATTTATCCTACCACAAGATAAGCTACTTGTTTGGTTTTACTGTCTCGGAGAGTTAATTACTCTCCTACTCCAAGACACTAGCCTGATCTATGTTGGTGTTTCAGAGCCCTAGAAATGTAAAAATTACTAGATGAAATTTAATTAAGCGCTGTGTTATTAAGGCAGTTATTACTCAAATGGGTAAATGGATACAAAACCAATGGTGTTATGACCCGACTCAAAACTGAATGCAATCGAATATGATAATGTAATCTTTTCAATTCAATGAATCCTAACTAAAGTAAGGAGAGAGTTTCCATTCACTTCCAACAATGAAAAAATTGATCATTAAGAGAAAATATAACAAATTCTCTAATGCACTAATTTGATCAAGATAAACTAATGCAAATCAATTTCAAAACCCTTTTTTTTTATGTAAATTCAAATCAAAGAAAACTGATCTAAATCTACGATTGATTTTTTCAGAATGTAAACTATACAATTGTAATCTACGCACAATTCACTTGAAAAGTATGCAAATGTAATCTATGCACATTTTTCATTCATATTCCAAAAAGGAGAATTCTAATTATGCAAATGTGATCTATGCAAGAGAATTCTCAAACACAAGATGATTCTAATGTAATCTAAGAACCAATCAAATGCAAGTCGAGAAAATTGGGTGAGAGTTCCAAAGATAAGAAAATAAAAACACTCAAAGGTGATTAACACTCATAAACAATTTAGCCCCCCCCCCCGGTGAATGAGGGGGAAATTTTTTTGCAAAAACAAGAGCAAAAAGATGCAAAATTGTGAAAAGACTGAGACAAACCTCCAAGTAATGACCAAAGGAAATCAAATTTAGAATTTCTCAAAAAAGAGACTCAAAACACCCAATTGATAAAAGCTTAGAGCAGGAATGCCAATGAAACAAGCTTAGATGAAGACTTCTGACAGGTAACTAGTGGATCTAGGCAGTAAAAACAAATTAAAAAAAAAATCTAAGAGGAAAAATGGAAAAAAAATTGAAATTTTCTCAACTTTTAACAGGGTACGCAGGCAACCTGTTCAGACAGGTGCGGGCCCGCCCTGTCCACAAAGCTGCAGTGCGTACAGGTACGCACTGTGCTCAACTCAGAGGGTGCGTACTATTGAAAAATTAAGAAAAACTAAAATCTGATTTAACCCTAAGCTAGCCCACCCAAATACACAGTCAAACAGCCAAAAACCAGAAAATAAATGACTTTTCTCAGAGCAAAGTTTCACACAAAGGAAAAATCATTCACATCAATGGAGTTCCCCACTGGAGTCGCCAATTTGTCATGCGGAAAGAGTTAATTTTGCGGACAAAACCAACCTCCCTAGAAGCTTAAGGCTTTCTAGTGACAAACAAGACAATTAAGAACAATCCTTCTCTAAACATGCATTTACCATATAAGAAATCAAGTTTTTAGATCCTACCTGTAGTCCAACGTCGTTGTAGCAGTCCAGCCTCGTCGATCCGGATGAGCTCCTCCTTCTCTTTGAAACCTGCATTCACTAACAATCAAACGATTAAATAGCACCTAAATATCTCATAAAATAAAACATATTCAACATACAGACCAAGGAGTATATGAAACAACTCATTAATAACAAATCATTGAGAAGAATGGACTTATTTGTATTAAGGAAACAAAAAAGAAACCATTACAACCTGAGCCTTGGTGTTGTGCAAGTTCCTCCCAGGGTCCAACAAGAGTTTTCCTCTACTTTGACAAGCTCACCCACTTCCAAATGAAACAAGAAAGGATGGGAATCTCTCCTCACAAGCTTCAACAAGGAAGTCCTAATTTCAACAGCATCTACCCTTAGGAATGTTCAGCTTTCAACCTCTCCTCCTCTGGCCTAATGCCTATATTTATAATGTTCTAAAGGAAGTTAATCAGGTCCAACATCAATGGGATAAGCCCCTCTTTTGGATGGGGTAGCTCCTCTCTTGATGGGATAAGTTCCTCTTTCATAGGGATACATGAACCATCTGGAGGTGCTCAAGACATGTCAAACAAGCTTCTAGAATGTTCTAGAATGACCACAAGTAACTTTTTTAAGATGAAACTCGTGCCTTTTGACCTTTACAGGAGTACGCACCCATCCCTTGATATACAGAGCATACAAGTACGCAGGTATTATGAACTTGGGATGCGTACACGCAGGTAAGGTAGAGAGAAACTGCGTACCCAGAGATAAACATGTTTTTTAATGACTTTCTCTCTTTCTTGAAGTTTGACATGGAGAGCAGAGGTATAAGGCTTGCCAAGGAGGATAGTATGACTGTTGATGGAGCCATACTAACTGCAAATAGTCATGGTGACAAATTTTAGTGTAACAAATGGTATATAGAAGTCCAAAAATGGAATCCTGGAGTAGTAGTTAAATCAGTTTGAAGATTACCATGGAAAAACCCAAGAAATAAAGAGAAATGGCTAAGTATGAGAAACATCCTTCAAATCAGCTGTCACTGCAAGCCTGCAGTCATAGAAAACCCCTAAAACCTTTGCGAGGGCTGATTTATGACAAAGTGTGACACCTCCGGGGGAGGGCCAAAAGGGTTCAACACAAGAAAGGCAGGAAAAATAGAGCTGGGAAGCCCACCCTTTTCTCTCCTCCACATGGCGGGTTTCTGCATCCTAGCAGTCCCATAGCTCGTCACATGGGAAGGTTCCATACTTAACAAACCCTTGCGAGCGTTGATCTGCGATATAATGTTGCATCATTGGAAAAGGCCTAAAGTAGTGTAACACAAGAAAATGAGACCAAAACAAGAATGAGATGCCCCCTTCTCTCTCCTCCACATGGCCGGTTCTTGCATCCCGCAATCGCAATATCTATGGATCAGCGGGGTTCTGAAACTCTAAATCCTTGTGGGGGATGACATCATGATGCGGTGTAAAGTTCTAGGGGAGAGACAAAATGGTCTAACACATGGATGGGTAGACCCCCTTTCTCTCTCCTCTGAGGGGCCACGTGTCACTCTATCCGCAGGTCTCGAACCCTCATCTTAGTGAACCAATAATCCCACAGTTACAGCAAAATCCAAAACCCCACGGGGCACCCATATTGCGATATAGAGCCAAATCAATGGGGAAGTTCTGATTCCAAAATACAAAGGAAAAGCCTACAAAATAGGGCTCGACCAACCCTTTTCTCTCTCCTCCAGGAGGTCATGTGGTGGCCTCTCATTAGTCCATTGGGCTGACATGGCAGCTGAAGTCACTAGTGATGTGGCACTGTTGGGGCCTCTTTTGAAATGATTTTTATTATTTTGGCTTTCCATAGAACAAGGAAGAAAAGGGTGGTAGCAACAATGGTCAGGTTGCAGGGAGGACAGATAGAGAGTAAAGCAAGAACAAGAAGTTGTGGGGTGCTTGCGGCAAAGTGTCAGTAGAAGACAGAGGTAGTCTAGCGTATAAGAAGGAGAAGTGGCATCCAAGGGAAAGACCAACCAAGCAAGAAGTGGCAGTCTAAGAGGTAGGGGAAATACAAAGGGAGAGACCCATAAGGGAGATGGGTTGGTTGTTGTTGGTGTTGCATATGGATAGTTGGTTGTGAGAGGAAAAAACAAGAATGCAGGGATATGGCCAAGCAGAACCCCTAAGTTAAAGAAAGAGCCTGTGAATTTGTAAAAAGGTATTCCTTGTAATCATTTGTGGTGAATTCCGATATATTATGCAATAGTCTTCCGTTGAACTAATATGAAGTAAAGTCAGGATTGGTTTCTTAGCATGATGTGTATGGTTTTTTATGATGTGTTGACCCACTTAAAATTTTAAATATCCTGTAAGATTCCTTCATGTAGTAGTTTCTTAGTATTGGATGGTATGTTGTTATCTCGATTATGTATGTGATGTTGTTTATATATTATTGGTTGATGCATCCTTTATTCCATGGCGAACCCTTCTTAGTTCTGGTAGCAGCACGCCTCGGGTGAGACTCCTTACCCCTTGGGTAAGATAAAAATGTCGACGTTGTCATAGACTACAATGATCCATTATTGGCTCTTCGTGCTTGAACCCTGGGTCTTCTCCCCTGACGACTCTTTTGTGCCAACAAATGGTTACGTTGTTAGGACCTGAGGCTATAAGAAAAGTTTCGGAACATGGTGTCGAGGATATTCAAGAAAGAGATTAGGGATTGGTGGGATCACATAATAGATCAATTTATAGTAGAGCAAGCTATCCAAAGGAATCAATCGATTGGAAAAGTTAGGAAAGAGATGTTGTATGCTGAGGGTGCTAATGACCAGTATGAGATCTTCTAGTGCAAGTTCCCAAACAACTTATTTAATTGGTTAAAAGGACTGGAAGTGCATAATTGGTCCAAAGGACCGATGTTAGCTCGTCGCAACTGGACTTCCTTAGATCTCATATTACTCCAGCAATTAGAAAATGATCTAACCAAAGGAGTCGATTTTTGGGTAAAGACTATAGTGGAAGGGTATATAGTTGAGTTTTCCACCGAAATTTATCACTCTTACTCAAATATGAAAGTTGTGTTTGGGTCTGGATTAAGAGGAAGGTTGATGAGGGAAGTGTCGTTGTGGATTAAGATGTTCATGGTAGAAGAAGGACTACTTCCCTCTCCTACCATGGAAATGGTAGTGTAAAATGCCAGTAATAGGGGAAGGACCTAAGAGGAGAATGATACTGGTTGGGGAATATGGATGCTATTGAAGGAATGGATGTAGAAGGGTTTCAGAAAGCTAGAGATGTTAGAGCACAGAGGAGAGAGCTATTAGCTGACAAATGGTGAGTGAGAGTGGCTCAAAATCTGAAGAAGAGAATGATGGAACCCCACCAAGTAGGAGCAGTGTGGAGGAAACCCTAAGAGGAAGGTGTTATCGGGAAATCTAGTGTCCACTCGGAGCTGCTAGTCCCACTAAGACTGGTAGCTATCTTAGAAACAAACAAACTAAAACTACTTTCGCTTTCCTTTATGAGAAGTAGATAAGAGTGGAACAAAGGACACCAACCTCAGTCTTGCACTTGATTCCTTGCTTGGTTCCTCTCCTTTCTGATAGATCTTTTCCGCTTCTTCTTTGTCTACCTAGCTTCGAGGAGCACCTGTGGAATCAAAGCAGCATAATACTATCAAAGAACAGAGATCTACAATCATGAGCAATACAGGACCAGATATGTATTAACCACACAAATGCATATATCATCAAACATACAAGAATATGGAGGAAAACTTGAATATCTTTATTAATATCAAGAATAGCAAAGAGGATTACAACCAATTGTTCTGACCCAGCATCATCCTCCAGCATGAAAGCCCTTCTTCACCTCATGTAAAACTTAGATCAACCAACACTATGATGTTGCACCAGGAAACGAAAAGCACTTCCTTACAAGATACAAGATTCCAGCCTCTGGATCTCTATGATGAGGGATCCATATATAGATGATTGTAGAGGGGTGAGTCAGCTTCTGGGATTTTGATTAGTGCCCTCTCACTGATAGTTCTTGATTACACTTGGAGATTGATGATCTCTTACTCATCCCTAGGCAAATTTAGAGAGGCAAGTGTCAGAGGAGAAGTTTCTGGAAGATTCTATGATGCTCCACCTCGCAAACTGTCTCTGCCATTTGTCCATTCTCACCCATCGCACCCTGCAGAAGGGCTTTCCAGTATGCATCGCACCCTTTACATTAAGTAGGTGAGATGCATCACACCCTCTGCACTGGGCATTCTGTATGGTCTAGTTTTCACCAATTCTGAGCAGTTTTCTATGGAGAACTTCTGGGAGATGATGTAATCGGCTGACCTTGTTCCTTTAGGGAGTGAAGAAACACTTTTAGGGACTTAGGAGCCCTTGGTTTATGGATATTTATGATTGGGGTTGCATTGCCCAAAAATTTCTATAATAGAAGGGGAAGAGAAAGAGGATGCAGGACAAAGCAAGATTAGAAACTAGAGAAATTGGAGCGAGGATGATGAAGAGGATCCTTCCTTACAGGTTGTGGGAAGGATAGTGTAGGAACACATGTTGAGTTCTCACAAAGAGGAAAGAGAAGAGGAAATGGGTAGTGTCATGAGAATATTGTTTTCCGGAGGACAAGCATCCATTAGGAGTCAACAACAATACCCCCAAGGTAAAGGTAGTATTCCTCTCGACCTTCCCTTGGTACCTTACTATAATCCAAATAAATTTGTTATTAAATTAGCTAAGGCAATATGGGTACACAACTTGCATGAGAAATATAAGGCCAATTTTAATAAAAGAAATAGCAAAGGAGCTAGTGGTATCAGTAACTTGGGACTACAAGGATCTCAACAACCTAGGGAAATTGGTATCTCTGTGAAGCTATCTAGAGAGCATGGCAGACTCTAGATAGTGTTAAAATAGTTGAGTTCCATACCACACTGAGGGAGAGAGCTCTCCATTGGTTTATAAAATGGGCGGAAAAAAACTAGAATCACACGATAGATGATATCTAGAGAGGATTTGTACAGGAATTCAAAGTACCTCAGAATAACCAACAAGGGCTATCGAAGTTGTGTGAAATCAAGCAAAAGGTGGGAGAAACTCCTTGGGAAATCATGCAAAGGTTTAAGGATACCATTAATAATCTGAGTTACACTCTAAATCCGGATCACCAATGAGACTGCTTCATCAAGGCACTCTTTCCCCTCACCAGAATGCCACTAACGTAATAGAAGATTGGGACTCTCCATGATGCTTTATAGCAAGCGTCACACATAGAGGCCATGGCTAGATATCCTCATGAATATCGGGGAGGGACAAGTTTACAGAATCCATCAATTGTGGGCATTCAAAATTAGATCACAACTTTAACAAAGAAATTGAAGGATCTCCAACCAATGTGGCCAGCTAGACCCAATGTATGGTGCACACACTGCATGGAGTTGTGGCAACAGGAGCACAAGGAGGTTTTCCCAAATGAAACAACCAAGAATATTGTGAGATCTGTAGAATGTATGGACATCTATCACGGATGTGCCCAACACTACAAAAGTACTTTGATGTCCCTAATAACAACTACTTTGAGTTTTTTGCATCCACAACACATCACGCTGACTAATGCTCAGCACTAGATGCTCTAGCAGAACGACTAGGTAGGTTGACGTTCCGGATTAATAAGTCCAACTAGGGACAAACAGGAAATGGGAGAGGAGAAATAACGTGAGGAAGAGGCCGCGTAAGGTGTTACAACTGTGACCAGCAAGGACACGTCACCAGGGAATGCCCGCTCCCTAGGAGACCATGGTGTTCACCATGAAAAATTAATACTCATGCCACAGAGGATTGCACGAAACTCATCGCAAAGTGGGAAGAAAGGACTAGACAGAGGGGGGCTAATCTAGTTAATTCCAAACCTCGTATCGATGATGGTCTTTTTACAACCAATATCAATATAGTTACAATAGGGTAAAGAAGACGGGGGAGGTTTGTAGTATAGTGGACCCACCCTTGATCATTAAGGTAGCATCCCCAAAGAAATCATATCAACCTGAGTGATAAAAACAATATTATTGCGAGGTGGCTAAGTTATTCGAAGGGATGATTGAGGTGAAGGAATATCAGAGACAAAATGGCCACATGCTCAACAATAATCATCCGATTGAAGAATGGTTTAAATTATTCCTGTAGATCGTCAAAGATGAATACATGTTAAAGCAGTTGTGGAAAAGTTCAAAGGAAACATTATCAGTGGAGGAAGGGGAAGCAGAATGATCATATGCCAATCTACCAGAAAAGCATACTAGAAGAGTGCGGTGAAATAAGAAGAGAAGTGGAAAGGAATTTTGAATCAATTCTTAGGTTGTGGGATTCCAAATCAAAGACGATGCTGGACCTAGGATCGGATGTAAACATCTTTCCTAGGAAAAACAGGGAGGCAATGGGGAAACTACAACTATAATACTTGCCGATTCAACTAAGAATGGAAAAATCAGTACTATATCCTACCCATTGGAAGGCTAGAAAACTTAAAAGTAGATGTGGTGAAGGTGAAGATGCACACTGAATTCGAAGTGATTGACATAATGGGAGATAAGAACCCATACCTGGCGCTCCTTGGGATCGACTGGGCCTATGAAAAGTATGTTGTCATCGACCTAAAGAAAGAATTTATGATTTTTAAAGTAGAAGGAATGAGAGTGATACAACCCTTTGACCCTTATCAAGGACCCAAATTCATAGAACCTATGGATTGCAGGGACAAGCGAGAAATACTAGACCAAATATATGCACTGGCAGCAAGAAAAACGGAAGATTTCATAAACACTACTGCAAGAGGATTCGTCAGCTGGAGGAGTATTCAGAGCTTGGAGACTGGTTCAGAAGCTGTGTGAGATGCATGGTAGCAAGGCAGATATGAACTCAATACCAGACGTTGTACAACAATAGGTTGGATCAATTGGATAAGAGAAAAGGTAAGTGATTATCCCAAGTTCCACGGAATTGAACCAGTAGACATATTTTTGAGAAAAGTAGACAAAGAAATTAGGGAAGACCAAAAGATTCTATTTCTTGATATCGCGCTCCTGGCCACATCGACAAGATTGTGGAGAACACTGCAACTCACTGTGGAATGGGAAGCCATAAAGGAAGCTATGAGGGAGAGGTTCGGCCAGGAGGAAGACTGAGCATAGGACAATATGAAATATAGAGGTAATTCAAGTCCTGAGAAGGATGTAGAATCCTGCATTAAAAGTTGGGAAAGACAAGGAATTCTGAAAGAACTTTGGGTACATGTATTCATACATACTCTAGGTATTGTTCCTCAAGCTTGGTACATGAAAGAGGAACTTCGTAGGCAAACAATGGATTGGGATGTTCTGGAGGCACAGTTCATTAGTAGCTTCTCATTCAGAGGTGATGGTGCATGCATGACTGAGACACTCCATGCGGTCAAAAGCGTTCTATTCACCCCAGGACAGTTATTTGAAGGTTGTATTGATGAAAATTTCCTACAGTGCTTGTATGCCATGGAGTATCCAGAATATGCGACCTGCAACAAGGTGGATGCAAAGCCAGATGAAGATAGGTTAGACAAATTGAGACACCTGGCCTTTGAAGAAACAAAAGGAGAAAGAGACATCCAGGAAAGTCCCTCGGGAGAAGGCTCTCACTTTCTCCCGATGAATCTAAGAAAACAAAATGTTGGGATGGAGGATAAACTCAAAATGGCATCTATAGGAGATTATTAGGATGAAAAAATGACAAAAGAAATTTTTGACCTATTGCAGGAGTATTAGGACTTGTTTCCAGCGTTAGTAGAAGAGCTAAAGGGAATAAAATGGGACATAGGGGAGATGAATATTGTTCTGAGGCCAGATGCCCACCCAGTAAAGAAAAAACCATATAGACTAAAACCCTGGGTAAAGGAAAAGGTGAAGAAGGAGATTGAAAAAATTTTGGAGGCAGGGATTATATTTCCGATAGATGAAGCAGAGTGCATAAGTCTAACAATCATACAAAACAAGAAGGATGCGATAGAAATCAGGGTCTGCATTGATTATAAAAGTCTCAACAATGCATGCGTGCATGATCCATTCCCGACACCTTTCAGTGATGAAGTCTTGGAGAATGTAGTTGGTAATGAAGCATATTCATTTATAGATGGATTCTCAAGCTATCATCAGATTCGAATAGATGAGGAAGATAAACGAAGACAATGTTCACAACCAAATGGGGGTCATACGCATACAACGTAATGCCATTCAAATTAAAGAATGCACCAATAGTCTTCTCTAGGATTGTCATAGTTGCATTCCAAGACTACATTCACATGTTTCTAGAAGTGTACATGGATAACTAGATAGTATATAGCCTGCAAAAAAAGCACACAAGCTTAATAAGGGTCATGTTTGAAGGGTGCCGACAATTGCAAATTTCCTTAAACCTTAAGAAGTGCATTTTCACGTCCCATTTGGAACACTGCTAGGCCACATTGTCTACAAATATGGAGTATGCATACACCCAATGAAGGTTGCAGCAATTGCCAAGATGGAGCCACCACACAATCTAAAGTAATTGAGGTTCACTCTAGGCCATACGGGGTATTACCAGTGCTTCATCAAGAATTATGCATCAATCACATCCCCAATGGAGAAGTTACTAAAAAGGACAGAAGCGTTCATTTGGAATAAGCACTGTCAAGCAGCATTGAATAAATTGAAAGAGAAACTGGTAAGCACCCCAATCATTGTCTATCCAGATTGGAAAAAAAATGTTTCATGTACATATTGATGTGAGCACGGAAGCCCCAGAGGGATACCACAACCTGAACACTGGTGAGCTGTTGTGGCCATATCCAAGAAGAATGCTCGAATCTAGCAGCCAAAAATGCTAATATGAGAAAGAAACTGGAGATGAGAAGATTAGTGCTGCCAGACCTAGACGAGATATACGTGAGGACAGTTGAGGGCGAGATCAATGAAGTAGAAGCAAAGAAGCAAGCACTCGCCGATGCACTTCTGGATGGCTACACCCTAATGGACAGAGTCTACGACTGGCCAAGAAGCATGGTGTTGAAAAATCATTTGGTGTATCCCATGAGAGAGAAAATACAAATATTATTTGCTAGTACAAAAGACTACATGGATTCTATCCACCTTCAACAGATTAATGAAAATATCATCGCAATATAAGCACAGGTCGATCAGATTGATGAAGGGTCAGAAAGAACTAAAAGGGTGATAAGTGTTGGGCATGGAATCCCCCCAAGGCATGTTTTGGGGCTCAAAGCCCAAGTTTTGGCTCGATATTGTTGTAAAGACTACGTGAAGTGTGGGCGCGGAGCGCGAAATGTATGATAGTCACAGGGTTGTTCGCCCTATTTTTGTAATGTAGTGTCGGCCTACCCATGGTCTGTGAACCATGGGATTGTATAAATAGAGTGAGGCTCTAAGTGTAAGAGAGAGCATAAGGAAGTATTAGAGAGAAGAAAGAGTCTAAGTGACTAAGTGTGTCTTTGGGTCATAGAGTAGGAGAATGCTCGGCAGCTGAGTGCATAGAGGCCTAGTAGTCCGCAGCTGAGTGCACGGACCCCTACAACTGAGCGCGCAGGGCAGAGTCGAGTCTGTAACTGAGAAAGGAAGTAATAAACATAATTTTTATAGCATATTCGTGTATCTGTTCTTGGGTTAATGCATATTTGATATAAATTGCAAATATACTGTTTATTTAGTCAACACACCTGTATGAATGGTTTATATTGTTAAGTGTAACTTAAAACATGCAAGTAGACTAAGTTAATCAACTAACATTGGAATACTCGTAAGGACTTGGGTAATAACAACGTTCGGCCCCCGAGTACGGCTGCGTGAAGGCAGCATCTTAGGCTGCGAGGTAAGCGAAAGTGTGCATAGTGACGTGCGCATAGGGACGAACCGTGGACCACTTGAACTCATCAAACATCTCTAGGGTTTTTTTTTTTTTTTTGTGGAAAAACCTATGAATAGTTTTGAAACCAACGTTTCGGACTAGCTTAGTGAGTCCATCATCAGGGCAATGAGATTTGTATTTGAGAAGAGAGAGCGTGAAATTGCAGAGCCTTATTAATAGTTATTGAAAAAGATTTTTGATGTCTTCTTCTGTTGTCGGCTTACAAATGATTAATTTAATTAATAATAATTTTATTTATTTATTTAAATAAGTATTAATTTTATTTATATTTGTTATTATTATTTATTTATTTAGATTATTTTATTTAATTATTGCTTATTTATTACATACCTAGATATATTATTATTATTTATTATATAATATGTATATTATTATTATTATTATTATATATAAATATATTATTATTATATTGTTGTTGTTGTTGTTTGTTTGGATTAATTTAATTAATAATAATTTTATTTATTTATTTAAATAAGTATTTATTTATTAATATTTGTTTTTTATTATTTATTTGGGTTTATTTATATATATATATAATATATATATATATAATTATATATATATATATATATATATATATTATGATTATTTATTATTAATTTTGTTTTATTCATATTCATATTTTATTATTATTTATTTAAGTATTTATTTTATTTATTATTTGTTATTATTATTTATTTATTTGGATTTATTTTATTTAATTATTGTTTATTTATTTACATACCTATATTCTATTAAATTATTGTTTATTTGTTTACATCTCTAGGGTGCAGAAACCTGGTTCTAGCACCCTCCCATACTACTTCTGGTGAGACATTAGTATGCGTTCTGCGGATTGTTGCCAAAAGGGCTAGTAGTATCGAGATTTGTTTGGCTAAATCACCTCTAAACCTGGGTCAGGACCCAATAAGCGAACAAATGGTTTCGTTGCTACGACTGGGATCTACATAACGGAGGTCTAATGTTGTGTCACTGGAATCCGATAAAGAAAGAAATTGAAGAGTGGCTGGACAAAAGGGTTCACTAGTTCGTGCCACGGGAAATCAGGAATCTACGAGTATCAGAGGAACAATGGTTAGAAAACTACTTATATACTGAAATCCATCAAATTTTCTTTGCATCCTTCCCCTCTGAGTTATACGAGTGGATTGCGAAGCTAGCAGACAGTGAGGGAAGGTGTAGGCTCGACAAACTTATTCTGTGGACTATAGAGTTGATGCGCAGATTGGAAGCATCGGAAGATAAGATTGTGTGCATTGTGGACCATTGGCTCACTCGAATTATAGGAGGGTTTATCATCGAGTTTGTAGTAGATACTTTAGTCAGCTATAGCGAGGCAGAATGATGCTTCCTCAAAGGACCACGAGGTAGGTACGTTAAATCTTTGAACACTTGGATTAAAATAGTACTGTGTGAAAAGTGGCTTATGTGAATAAATTGATGTTTGGGGCTACACAAAGTGGGAGGATCTATAGAAACGAAGGTAGCGCAGAGATAGAAACTATCCCCTTGATTTCCCCTCTATAGGAAAGCGAGGAAGAGCTTGCGAAAGTTTCACCAAGAAGTACGATCAATTTGATAAGGTAACGAATTTCACACATACCACTTCCACCTACACCACCACCAGTTTCACCATATTCAACACCATCTTCACCCACACCACCTCCACCATCACCATAGGTCAATATGGCGAGCGCAATAAAATTGCCGATGTTTAAAGGAGTAGGGAATGAAGATCCAAACTAATTTTGGTTCATAGTAAGGGCTGTATGGGAAGCACAAGGAGTCATGGATAACAATATAAAGAAGGCAACGCTGGTCAACACCTTGTAGGATTGTGCAATGACGTGGTACATTAAGAATTCCAATGACAATCCAAATGCAGGAATTGCAGTTATCCAAGCTGCGCTAAACATGGAATTTAGCAGGCCAGAATTAGAGACACAGTCGATTATTGGATTTAAGTAAATCTCGATGCTTCCAGGGGAGACCCCTTGGGAGCTCGATCAGATCCTAAAGGGTATGATTCGTGAAGCCAACATGACCTTCACAGATGGGCAACACCACGCATGGTTTGTAGCTTTGCTAACGCCACATCTAAGGACTGCGTTGTCATAGCAAAAGCTTTCCACTTAGGCAGAGTCCTTGGAGATTTCAATGAGACTACATGAAACCCCGATACAAGAGCTTAACTTGGGAGGCCAACAGATCCATGTGCAGTTGAAAAACTTGTGTCTCGAGATGCAAAGCTTGAAACAAGATAGGACAACTCACCCAGAGGTGTGTGATGAGGTATGGTGCATAAAGTGCAAAGGCCAGGGACATGACAAGGACCATTGTCCAATCTTCGCAAACTACCTCGTGGGAGGATAGCCAATGTTATTGGCTTATATGGGCCTGACCTAGGTTCGGAAGAATTATTTAGCCAAGCAAATACCATAACTACCAGCCCTTTCAGCAATAGCCTGCGAAGCACAGACTGAGGTGTCACCCGAGGTAGTAGGGGAGGGTGCTATAGCCCGGTTTCCGCACCCTTGGGATGTTTGGATGGGGTTTAGAGGTTTTGCGCTCCGTTCTACAGCTTTGTGCTGCGGTGTATTCGCATAGATCCTGAATACATCGCGCAGTCTACAGATCTACTCTAGTGCATGAATTTTTGCAACTCAGATCTACTTTAAAGTGGTCTTTAAGCAAACATTTATCACTTTTATTTAGTTTGCATATTAAGATTAAATCCAGATTCACAAGTATTCAATAATCAATGCGTATAGACCAAAATAGCCTTATTAACCATAAAAATGCCAGATTTGCGATAATTCAGAGATCACAAATAAATTTCAGAATGAAGTTATCTTTCTTTCCGCTTAAAACCAGTACATCCAGATCCGCCCTGCGCTCTCAACTGCAGGGGTGGGCACACACAGCTGTTGACTCTTCCAAGCCTCTGCACACATAGCTGTAGAGCCTCTATCCTCTACCCAAACCCTTGACTTGGACTTACAGACGGTTTTAGAATGCTTTTCTCAAAAACTCATTAGATATCAGATCTCCAGATCATACAACAAAACTTAATTACTCTACCCATAGAGCCTTGCTCTATTTATACCTATCCATGGACTGTGATCCATGGGCGGGCTGACTCATCTTACATTTCTTTACATTATTTTTGGGTGGACTACCCCTTTGACTTTGACTTATTACAAATCGCGCTCCACGCATCCCACAGAGTCTTTACCCTGATTTTACCTAGAATTGCGGGCATCGAGCCCCATAACCATTGCACAGGGCTTGCGCTACCGAACAGTCCCCTAACACAATCATTGTGACTCATCCCGAGTCACTCAGCTGGTTCCACCAAGTTGGTGCGGAGATCGGTTAGCATCTTCTATGCGTCGCTTGTGCTAATAGCAAATTCTTTCGTCATTCATTGCAACCGTTCCACGTGTGTCGCCTGCACCTCAGTCCCTATCTCTGCTATCTCCATAGTAGCGTATTTAGCCTGCATGTGAGCTATTTTGCACTTTATGGTAGTTGAAACCACAAATGCCTCAACCAGCCATGGCTGGAGATGAGTTTTTACCACTGCTTCCTTTTGTCTTGCGGCATCGGCTTGGGTTTTCAGGACCTGCACCTTTCACATCTTGGCCAAGCACTGGGTAATATCAATGGTATATGCACTTCCTTTAAGCTGATCGTAAGGTTGCTAGAGCTCCCGAGCCTCGGTGCCCAATCGGCGAAGTGTTGGATCCTCCTGAAGGGCAGTGAGCATAACAATAAACTGAGTTAGCAGCTCGGTACATTCAGCCATTGAACATTTGAGCATCGCGTGCCCCATAGTAATAATGTTCCTGCATTGCTCTAGGATATCTCGTGGCATTGGTGGTGGAACTTGTAGTTTTAAGTCCGTGATCTACGAGCTGAGCTCTAGCTCAATCAGCGCAGCCTCCTTCTTTGTCTTTCGGGACCCAGTAACCAATTTATGGATCTATGTCTCAATGGGCAAATTCTCCGCAATTTTTAACTCCTAGGCACTCGAACAAGCTTCCACTACTAGCTTCTCCATCTGTTGCTTTTATGTGACTGCTTCATTATGTTGGAGTCATATCTATTTGATATTAATTTTCTACTCCTGGAGTACTTGATCAGCGTGGCCGGCCCTGGCACGAAGTTCAATTGTGGTGCTGTCGTGGAGTTGTTGCAAACTTTCGCACAGTAGAGCAACCACGTTTAGTCCTAGCCCTGTAAGTCATTCTAGCACAACTCGGTCCTCTGCCTTCGTGGTGATCAACACTCCTACTGGAATTGGGATAGAATGAGCCATTTGGGCTTTTAATAATGGTTCCGCAACTGTCATACTGGAACCCCCCGGAGTAGTGCTGGTTCCTAATGGCGCGATTCTTATTCCCAGTTCGTGTAGCTACATGCGGAGTTCCCCCAACACAATATGCTACTCCGACGTGGCCTCACTGACTACCTCCTGAGTGGCATCTTGAACGGTGTTCTCGATGTTAGTTAGGTCCCCTTTGGTTAACATGGTCACTCCTCTATCCGTTTTAGACGCCTTTGCCTTCTTTCGTGGCTTCGGCTGCTCTGATGTCGCTCGCCGCTTCAAAGGCGAATCTGTGCCTGTTTCTGGTGGTTTGTCTGCAGTCGTCTTAGTGGTTGCCTTCTGACTGCCCTTGTTCGTTGTTGCCACCCCTCTTGGTGGTGTCTTTCCTACTGCCGCCAGCGTCGCTTCCCGAGTTGCCTGAACTTCTGTGGCGAATTGTTCATTGCACTTTTGCTGTGCAACATGCTTAGCTTCCTCCTTTTTCTACCGGATAGCAACCTCGTTGCGCTCTACCACTGCCGGTCCATGCCACGTTAGTGGCTAGGTATCCACAATCCCATCAACATCATCATCAATAGCAATAAATCGGAGTGAGGTCCATGCCTGAGCTAGGTCCTTACGCGCCCTGATGTAGATACGATGCATGTTTGCTTTAAATTCAACAATATCCTTCATGCTTTCATAGATCCCGTTGGACAGGCAGGGTAACTCATTAATCCACTGACGCATAGTCGTGTCCATCAGTACTGAAAAGATTTTCATATTTCAAATTCATCCCACATCCCTTGTCACCCAGAGGGAAGCATATCGAGTGGCTTCTGGCCATTCCAAGTCCAAGATTGGAAACTGGCTTTCCTCAAGTAAGTCAGTGGTGACTAGCATGATGGATAGGAGCAGCCACGCATAATGGAAATTCTTGCCCTCCTCTTGTACTTCGTGGAAGTTGGTCAGAAAATCTTCACAAAGGAACTATGACCAACTGAACCATACGTCGGTTGTGCATTCCTCAACAAGTGCAATAACAACGGCGGGAACCTCATTACCACGACATTTCCTCATTACTTTTCCTGCTAGCAACTGAGTGGCAATGCGGGCTCTGTTGTCTAAGATACTATCAATGATGTACCCTCCTTGTCCCTTCATGAGCTGATACTTCTTTTTCAGTCGCTCTATCATCACGACATCATTACTTCTATCAGTAATTTCCGGAGGATCTCTTCCATCGCAGGGAAGTTGCGATACCCGATGAACAAGTTCAGTTGTGATACTGACAGGTTTACCGACCCATAATATTTCCTCATGAACTAAATAGAGCAACTACTTTATGACCAACATGGTGATAGGAGGCCGGAGAAAGTGAGGAATAGACAAGAGACAGGGCAACCCAGCTTTGTCCACATTCCACAGCCACTCCTTTGGCTATAGTGTTATCACCGTCCCTTCTACATTCCGCTCCACTAGTACGTCCATCGCCAGGCGAGGAAATTTAACTATATCTCCAAGGTCCCAATCTTCGAACTTCATTGTTGGAACATGGCCAACCACTGATTTTTCCACTGGGACGACTTTTGGTAGAGACGGGGTAATGATTACAATGTCGACTTCATCTACGTTTGCAGGTACCTTCACCTTCCACTTGCTTGGAGGCACATACATGGGTCGTCGCACTAGCTGTATGGGATCCTCCTTAAGGTTTACTTCTTCGATATATGTGGGAGACTCTTCTACTTCCTCGTCGCTATCAATTGTAACAGTTTTACCCTTTTCCTCCATTGTGAATTTGCCAAAGTGCAGGTGTTGCGGCGACCTTCTTACTAATTTTGGAACCTGAGGGTCCTTCCTAGTCCTCAGTGTCCAAGGAAATTTAGGGAGCTCGGATGCTTGTGGTGAAGCTTGCTATGGGTTATCAGTGGTAGGGTTGTGTGCTCTGAGGATTGCTTCCTGATAGTGCTTCAGCAATGCCTTAAACCATGAACTTTCTTTTAATTGCTTGTCACTCATCTTGCACTTGTTTCTAACCTAGGGTGGCTTTCTTGCAGGATGGTAAGACGTGGCGGTGTGACCCTTACTACAATTATATATTGTTATGCTCTTAACCTGCAAATGATACCCAAATATAGAATATGTGAAGAAAAGATACCCAGAACATAGAATAGCAATGATTTATTATTCAGAGAGTAATGTTCACTTGCCTCCTTGAGGGGGCAACCTCCAATAGAGCAGAGCTCAATTACAAAATAAGACACGATGCTCCTCGCAGGGAGTTTCTATCCTTTATATATGACTCATACATGCAATACCACGGGCCAATACCATGGTATTACTAATACCATCTATCTAATACTACGACCCATTTGAAACTAACTGTGGTTCCTTTATTAATTGCGGATTAACCACTTACAATTATTAATATGGGCTTTATTGACTCTTGACTATGACGTGGTCCCATTACATAGATAAGGGGTTAGGGTGGGACCCTAACATGCCCACCCCCTTAAGACTAGCCTTGTCCTCAAGGCTGAAGCTGCGGAAATTGCTGCAAAATAGTGGCTGGCTCCCAAGTTGCATCTTCAGGTGTCTTTCCATTTGACTAGGACTTCCTTAATCATGCGGCCGCGCAGTTGCTTGACTCGTGTGTCGAGGACCTGTTTTGGTTGAAGCCAGATGGACCCTTCTTCGTTCAATTCCGGTAGACTAGTCTGAATTCTGCAATTGTTTCCAATCACTTTCTTGAGGCATGAGACATGAAAAACTGGATGGATTTTTGCAGTAGGTGGCAAAGCCAACTTGTAGGCCACTTCT
>APFE031069039.1:8199-18849 GCA_000404065.3 Pinus taeda | reverse complement strand
TCCATGAGGGAGGGTGGTGCAGTAGGACTTGGGCTTTAATAGCTTCTTTAAGACCGCTGATAAAACATTCTGTGTAAAACGCATCTGAGAGACCCCAAGTACGGAAGGCTAAGGATTCAAAAGCTGTAATATATTCCTCCACTGTGCCAGTCTGTCGGAGCTTAGTAAGACGACCCAAAAAAGAGGATTCCTGGTCAAAGCGGTCCTGAAGAGCTTTTGTAAATTGGTTCCAAGTCCTAAAAGCTCCACTGTGACATTGATGCCATTCCCATCATTGCCACCTTTCATTGTCCAAGTACATGCTCCCCAACATAAGCTGAGTCGCATCATCTAAGATGCGATTTAATTTGAAATACTGCTCCATTTGCGCTATCCATGCCGATGGGTGAGAACCATCAAATTTATGCATATCTAACTTGGGAGGTCGCTGACTGGGTTGTGGGAGGGTGTGCTAGCCGTGAGGAGAGTGGCTAGACTCACCTTCATGGTATCCATTGCCATTAGACTCCTCCTCGTGGGCTTGCTACTTGTCCTTTGGGATTATTTGCTGGATCTGGATACATAATCTGTTAACCATACTGTGGAGGGAGTTCATGGTTTCTTCAAGTTTGTCCATCCTTTCATTGGCCATCACTTGAGCTCTAGTTTCTACCATACACCAACTTGATGAAAAATGGGGACCGCCACAAAAAAAATTTCACTAATAATCGAATGGTACCACCATGCTCAGCTCAGGAGTGTCAGGTGCTACAAATCGCGATATACATAAGGGTCTGGCAGTAGTACTCGGCCCAATGTTTCAGGGCTCTAACTAAGGAGGATCGACCGTACCCTTAGCCGTACAACCTGACAACCCTATCATACAGGCGAGTAATCTCTCCGAGTGCTATTCTCGGTGTACTGTAGCCACAAGACGGCCGACAGTTTATCTATGGCAAGGTTTCAAAGGAGCCTCGGGGGCTTCCGATATACCCAGAGGGTACGTGGAAGACAGTCCGTGCGCGGTTCTGTCTAATGTGCTACTACTCGAAGGGGTACCCACAGGGGTTACAAGGGAGTCCAACAGACATGACCACCTCTTGTATTTCCTGTGTGCACGCTGTTGGATACCTATACCAATAGGTTTCATATTTCATGATTGGCAAATTCAAATGCCAAATATGCTCTGCTTTGCTGATACAAAGATCCCATATTTCCAAGACAAGGCAAGGCGTGTACATGCCTTCATGTTTACTAAATTTTGATGGATGGTCCAACAGTCTAAACTGGATCATGCCATGTTTCAATTTTCTGTTGTAGAATAGAGAAAGAAGTCTGCCCAAACTGTTTAATCTTGGAAGATCAATAGTTAGGCAGAGAAGATAAGGTTCCCAACTGCTTAATCTGGGGCCTTGGAAGCAATAAGGGTAGTGTTAGATAGGCAATCAAAAGAAAAAGCCAATGGAAAAGAAAAGGCACCTAAGGGTCTGCAAGTCCAAGTGCACCCTCCAAGAAGAAACAAAAAATGCTAGGCAAGTAGATGGGTAGGTAGATGGGGTTGCAGAAATGGTATTCCTTTCAAGCTGAATCTTGCTGGTAAACATAAGGAAAACAACACAATGAAGCATGTCTAACTTCCCTCTTTTCCTTGTTTAAACACTCATTACTAACATCCCTTCACCAGTTGTGTTTATGAAAGAAATTCAAGGTTCTATGTTGGTTCTTGTATCCTTTAAGAGCCACATTTCTTGTGCAAAATTCTTTTCATTTTGATCTACTCCCAAAGCTAAGTTGTTTTCATATAAACTTAGTGATATCACTCCTCATTCACCTTCTCCCTCCATATTAACTCCTAACTTCTATTATCTAATTCCCTATGTCACCCTTTCCCTATTATTATAACACCATGGTGTATAAACCCCAAGCATTTTATAAATATCCCCCCCTTGGCATTATAGCCATATGTTCACCACAAGGGAATCAAATTGACATCTGGTCAGTTTGCGAACCCAAGCCTAACCTCTTTTTCTCCTTCAGAACTCATCTACCTAGTCAAACCTTCATTCTGCCTAAGAAACCTTGGAAAAAAGCCATTTGCACCCTTTAACCCACTCAAAAGGAAAAAATATGTTGAAAACCCCCTTTTCCACCTTATCCTAAGTTTGGGACCTATATGTGATTTATACAAAGCTACATTGAAAAACCCAATATGCCGATTTATCCAAAGTCTTGAGCCATACATGATTTTGCAAAGAATTACATTGAAAAACCATTATTTCGCTTTATCCTAAGTGTTTGAAATATGCGCGAATTTAAAAAGAAAAACATGGAAAATATTACAAATTCATCAATATTTATAAGGGTCCCACCGGGCGCGAATCCCATAGAAAATACTTTTATATTGCCCGCCCGATGCCGTATTGTCCGGACAGGTTATCGGCCCGTCGCCCGTCCGATCGGGCGTTTTTCATCCGACGGTTCTCGTGGATATCGGACCGGCCCCGACGTCCGAAAGATAGCGTCCGATATCTGTCAGAGGCTGACGTCAGGCCTCGGCCACGCGTCGCCCCCACAGCGTATCGGAGCCCCCTCTGACAAATTCCTTTCTGTATCATAAGCGGTGCGATATGATACCACTGTGGTTTCCGGTTTTCCGCTAATCCGCCTGCCAGCATCACCGCTACGTCACTGACTGCGTCATCGCCATGTCCGCGCCCCCGTCCACCATTGCTCCACTTGTCTGCCACCTCACCACCCCCGTGGACCACTCATAAGCCGCCACGTCACCTGGTGACGTCATGCTGACATCATCCGACCCTGACCCACCCGATGACGTCATGCTGACGTCATCCGAAAAAGGCCCGAATGTCCCAAAAATCCATATTGTTGCCAATTTTTTGCGTTTTTTGCACTTTTTCCAAAAACTTCTGTTGCACCTTCTGCATGCACTTTACGTCCAAATTTTCACCAACCTGCTGAATTTCAACATGGAGACCTTCGGCGCACCTACCCACCTGCACTCGTGACCCAGACTGTTAGTACACCAGGTATTTATCGCTGTTAATCCTCTCTGCGCCTGGTTTTATCTGCAATAAGCTGAATTCACTTAAAAACACTGAGAAACACATAATTCACCAGCAAATCCCTTCTGCCCAGTTCCCATTGGAAGTTGAAAGCTCGAAATTCACTAGCTAAGCCTTGTTTAAACAAAACTTTCACTAAAACCTGCATTCTGTTCGCGCAGTCGTGAATAGGAAACTCGAGCTTACACCTGAATACTGTGAAGGAACTCGTTGAAAACAAATATTTACTCTCCCATTCACTACTGTGTGCAATATTTCAATTGCTGCGGTGTACCCTATCGTCCACTGTTTCTCAATTCACCCCTTTGTCTAAGCAATACTCTTTTTCTGTTACTCAGCCTAGTAACATCAATTCACATATCAAACAGAGTTCTTAAGTAACCATGGAGACTCCAGTAGCACCTGTAGCCCTCAATGTTGCCCCTTTAAATGCCCCTCAGAGAGAATTGGAGTGGCAAGCTTTAGCAGACCTGGATTACCAAATTGCAGAAGAATTCCTATCACAAAGCAAATTCCACCTCCACCTGCTAAATGAGTTGAAGGCCAAACATGTAGCTGGAACAGACATATTGGGCATTTGGGACTCCTTCCTCCCAATCTTCAAGCTTCCTCAGGTCAACCAATTCCCTGACCTAATTCACCTATGTGCTGAATGTTATGATCCCACTCAAAGAGCTGTTCTTGACCCTTCAGGCTCAGTTGTATTCTACATCACCCCTAAGGCCATCAGAGAGATGCTGCAATTCAAGACTGAGAAGAAATTGGTTCCCCTATCTTTGTTTGATCTGATAAACCAAGGAGCTAAGATGTTGACAGATGCTCAGATCACAAAGCTGAACCAACTGTTCATTAACTCTGATACTTTGCAATACCCTCCTATTTTTCATGGCTACCTCAACCCATTGGGCAGGGACCTTACAGACATGATCAGTCCCATTCTGGGCTATAACTCAATTGAGTATATTGATGAGACGGTACTGGTAATGATGCTCATATTTTCCCCTGGCAAAGATCTAATCTGCTATGACTATGCCACCTACATATCAGACAAAATGCATGAGCAATTTATGAACCTATCAAGGGAAAAGGTGTTCAGATACACCTCCTACATCTACCACTTAATTTTATACTATCAGCATGAGAAATTTTCCTTTGTTACGAAAAGGGTGGATGCACAAGGAAATCCAAGGTCGGTAGTGTATTGGACCTCATTTTTTCACTGCAGAGCCTATTCTCCATGCACTTACTGTGAGTTTATAGACCTTTTCATCCACCCGGCCATGTCTCTGTTCCTGAGCTCACCTCCTCCAAGACTAACAGATGAGATGCAGAGAATCCTTCAATTGTCCAAGATATACAGTATTGGGGATTGGTATTTTTACCAAAACTACACCGTTATCAGAATATATGGTTGTGAGTTACCCCCATACAGACTGCCCAAGTATGTGCCCATGAGATTGTTTGCCCTTGAATACTTCAGGCAATTTGGGAATGCTGATGTGAAGAACTTCTCAGGCAGAGGCAAGAAAGCACAGCTAAAGGTGAAAAACCAATTGGGCCACTTTGTTTTGAACAAAAGGGAGGATGGCTGGCAAGAGGCTGACAGAATGCTAGAAAGCCTTGGCCTAAAGACCAATTTCCTCTGGAAACCTTATGACCCCAATCATTTCGTAACCTTAAGAAGGGTCAAATATAGGCTGTACAGTTATGACCATGTAAGGTTGCCTCACATAGAAAAATATGCAAATCAATCAAAATGGAAGAGAGGCACACTAGAGGAACCTATTACACAAGAAGAACTAAATGAAAGAGCAAGAAGAAATCTCCTTAAGATGGCTGACTTGGAACTTCCTGCACAGGTATTCTCTATTCCAAACCCTCAAGTAGGAGCAGCTGCCTCATCCTCCACAGCACATCAGGAGGCAGTCAAAGCCACAAATCAAGCCTCCAGCACAGGCAAGGAAAAAAAGATGGAGCAAGAACAGGTTCAGCAGTAGCAGCAGGTACATCAGCCAGAAAAGGAGCAGCCAGGGCAAAAAGAACAAACAACAGAGGCCCCAATGGTCACTGAGCAGCAACCAACACAAATGGTGCCTCCTAGGCAAGAATCAAGAATTGATGCTTCAGTCCTCCAAACCCCACAAAGAGAGGACATAAGCAGGAAAAGGGACAGAGAGACTCCCCTCACTACATCAACAACTCAAGGGGAGAAGAGGCAAATGTTAAATCCATTTTCAGAGGGAGAAATGCCAATAGGGCAATCTTCAGGTATGGGCCTGCCTAGCATGGAGGCCTCAGCAAGTTCCTTCCAGCAGGAAGAAGAGAGAATAGTAGGAGGAGAAGTTAGCTCCTCAAGCCAACAGAGGGAAGGTGAAAAGAGCATCAAGGAGTAGTTCAAGGATATTAAGAAGAGAAATGAACCCATAAGGCTGCAATTGTATAATCATTTGTTGAAAATGGCTCCCACTAACCAGCAAAGACTCATGTCTGCTTATGATGTACATGAGGGCAAAATGATAATGAGCCATTTCATGCCAGCAGTGCCACAACCACAATCAGCTGCCGATTACATCAGGACCAACCTTGAGGTCCTTGCCAAGGACATCCACCCAATGGATCAAATTGAGTTACACAAGCAAACGGGTGAGATGGTGTATGCCTCCTTGGCAGAAAAAACATTGGTAAATTACAGGCTACAAAATAGCCTAAATAATACAATTGCACAACTTGAGTTGGAAAGGGCATCCTCTCAAGCAAAGGACAATAGGATCAAAGCTCTGGAGGACATCATAATAGAGCTTGGGCATGATCCTAAAGATGTCAAAGCAGTGCAGGAGCTGCTGAAGCTAAGGGATGCTGATATGGCAGCATTAAGAAAAATGATCAAAATCCCAGCAACTCTTCATCCCCAAACTGAAGAAGTTGCCCAGCTGAGACAGCACAAGGATGCAGCAGCTATGCTAGTAACACTATACAAGCAGCTCATCCAAACACATGGAAAATTGGAGGAATCAGAGGCTGCACTTCAGGCAGCATTGCAGCAAAGAGAGGCAGGATAGACTTCACAGCCTCCTCCAGAAACAATCAATCTGGAGGAAGCTCCTCAAACCACCGCCCCTCCCAGTCAGCAGACAGAGCAAGCAGCACCCTCCACCTCAGCACCAACAACAGAGCAAGTTGAAAGCCTTGATATGCAGAAGCTGAGAAATGAAATTCAAGTCTTGGAGGCCCAAATGTTAGAGTTGAATCAAGCTAAAGAAACTCAGGCTAAGATCAATGAAAAATATGACAAATCCAAGCAAAATATAGCTGAGAGAGAAAGAGAGGTAAAAACTCTCAAAAGGAGAATAAATGAGCTGGAAAAAGAGCTCACACTGGACAAAGTAACAGTTGAGCTTAAGAGAATCCTATGGGCCAATATTGGCCAATCCATCACAGACCAGTGGGAATACATTGAGGCCATTTATGAGCAGATGGGGCTCATTGGAAAAGCACACAGGGAAATCCAAAGGGCAAGGGAATCTCTTGGCAGTATGCCTGAGGCTGCCAATAGAATGATTAATGTGCTAAATTATAGAACTAGCTCTCAGCTGATAAAAATGGGAATTGCCAACAGGACTGAAACCATTTCAATGGTCAAAAGGGCCCTAACACTAAGAAACCTGGTACAGACCTTAGAGAGAAGAAGCCAGGATATGCAGGCAGACATTAATAAATTCCAGAACAAGTTCATGGCATTACAGAAAAGAGGTCTTCCTACCTTGATGGACCCCTCAGGAAGGCTACTTTCACATGAAAAATATGCCAAAAGGGTCAACACCTTTGCTGCTAATCAGATTGCAGAAAAGGCCAGCACATTAGTAGAAATAGGGCCAGCATCAGGACAGACCCTGTTCAACAGGGTGGAGAGATTATTCTTTATTATGAATGAAATTAATCACTTGTTTGATGAGCCTCCCAATTTTTATAAGTATACAGAGGCAGATGAGACCATAGAGTCAATTTTGAGGCATCAATTGCCTACACAAGAAGTCTAGAACAGTTTGATACAACTACTGCTAAACCAAAGCCAGTAATTATGTCTTTTCCTTTTTGAAAAATATAAATGGTCATGCACAGGAAGATTTTGATATGTCAGCACGAATGCAAAGAGAAGCTGAGCCAACTCAGCAAAACCATTCGGCCACCACATCAGCACTAAAAGTCACAGATGACATGGCCGAAAAGTAACAGGAGGACAGAGCTGCACAGACACGTCATTCAGCAGTAATAACAAAGCATCCAACCGACTCAGTGACCTCCAAAGGTCGAAATATTCTGACAGGAGTAAAGAGCATTTATGTTGTATTAAAGGCTATAATAACTTCTTATCTACAATTTCTGTACGAGTTAATAAAGATATTTTATTTTCTCAGATGACTCAATACCTGAGATATTTTGTATGAAACACTCCTATATATTCCCCCTCGCATGAGATAGCAGGGGTTGGATGTTGGATGTAATTGAGATCTTTGATAGAGTTCTTTGACTGTAAATTCTCAGAGAAGTAATACAAAGGCGGTGGAATTTCTAAAGCTCTGTTTTGTTGATTCATTGTGGTGTTCAACTGAATGTTACAGGATTCCTGCGTATTTCATGACACAATAAGTTTTCCTAACAACTCTGTGTTATGTGTTTTCTTGTCTTTCATATATCTTTCATGTTTCTGTGTTTCACAATTAATGACAAAGGAAAAGAATAGTTCCAGGATTTAATCACTCATTACCCTGAACTCAATCTAAGTTGTTATAAATGTTTTCTTTTGTTATAGTAATAAAGGTGTAATTCTTAACTGCTACCCTTTCACACTATATCTCTCACAGTGATTATTGTCTCACGAATTCAAGTTTTGCTCCTGAGCAACATATCTCTTTCTCACACCCCAGCTTAGTGAAAAATTCTTAACTGCTTTTCACTAGTTGTTTTCATCTCACCATCATAATCTCAAGTTTGTTTTATGAAGTATTTAAATGGCCCTGTAATTCCAGCTGCTCATACTAAAAATTTCAACAACCAGTAGCCACAGACTCCATTGTCCAATGGACTAACCTTATCTGCAGATTTCCACTTGAAGTACAGAAAGACATCCCTCCAACCAAACATAAACAAAACCCCTACTTCATAACTAGCCTAAAATCTCTGCAAAATAGAGACAAACCTTAAAGAGAGAGCCCTCTCTGGTTACAACTGGGCTAGAAGCTGTAATCCAAAGATTGGTTAGTGGTTACCCCGGCCGTATTCCCTTGGGAGTCAAAGGGAACAACCTGGGTGTTAACATAAATGGCGACTCCACTGGGGAGTTCTATAGGATTTTCTAAATTGCTATATGTCTCCTAAAAGCTACACTTGAAACCTGAATATCAGTCAAGAAGCCTTAAAAACTGTTTCTGTTCAAACATTAACAGCTTTAGGGAAGAGTTGATTCAGTCATTCTTCATACTAGTTTTGAGATATATATAGCCTTTTCAAAATCTTGTCCAGTCCTTGCAAATATAAAATTTTTTCTAAAGAACTCAAAAGACTAGCTCAGAAACTGGCTCCCAAGAAGAATCTTCGGTACACTAGGGAAAATCCCGACCCAAATCCATCCCCTGTCTTTGAAAATCCTAACACAATCCCTAAAATTGTTAAAAAGCAGCAAGGGCCAGATAAGCTTGCTGACTTAAGCCCAGAGACAGTTCAACCCAACCCCATCTCTACTCCAATCAAGGTTCTTTTTCGGTCCACCCCCAATTCCCCTAGTTCACCATCCACATCTCAGAGCCCTCCTCCCACATCTTCATCCACTGCATATACTCCCTTGGCCAACACTCTAGGTTCTGATACACCTGTTACCCCTATGGTACCCATTGTTCCTTTTGTCCCAGTTGCCCTTGTCAATCCCCCAAACCCTGTGAATATGGCCATGAGATATGCACCTCTGCAATTACCTGCTAATCCTGCAGCTTTACCTCAGGATTACCAAGCCAAAATCTCATATTTCGACTCCACTGGCCCTTACTCTACTATTCAACATACCAGGAGGATGCAGGATCACTTTGAAAACTATGAGATAGATGATGAAAGTGTGAGGATGAGAATTTTTGTCCAAAGCCTAACAGGTGATGTCCGAACCTGGTTCAGGTCGCTTCCTGTAAATACTATCAAAACCCCTGATGAGCTTTACCAAGCCTTTACTAATATATGGGAGAAAAAGAAAGATCCCCTGCATATACTGGGTGAATATGACACCATCAAGAGAGGTCCTCAAGAGACCGTTCTGGAGTATTGTGCAAGATTCAATAATGTATACAATGCAATACCCCAAAATTTAAGACCTCCCTCTGATTTAGCACTATACAAATTCCCTGATGGTTTTGACCCTGACATGGCATATCAACTGAAGGAAAGAGCCCCTCAAACTCTTGAAGAAGCACAAAAGGTTGCTGTCACAGTTGAGGCTAACCTAATTGCCAAGAGGAATAGGGCAAGATTGGAAAAAAGGATCACCTACAAAGAGGAACCCTCAGCCTTTGACCAGAAATTGGATGCAATACTCTTTGGTATGAAGAGGTTGGGTGACAGAGTAGAATCAGTTGATAGAAAAGCATCATGGGAAGCACCACAAAACAACCCTAACAGAAATCCAAACTTCAGGAGAAATCAAAACCCAAACGTGGGCAAGGCTAATGCTGATCTAGAGATCAGGCCTCCTTTCCAGGAAAACTATGCTGAAACATCCACTTCAGATGAACAAGTGGATGACACCCACATCCACCTAATGGGCCTTGATGAGGAGCACCAAGTTCTCCTAAGTCAAGAAGATCATGAAGATGATGACATTAAACAATTTCAAACCAAGTCAGGTGAGTCATTTGACTTCAAACAAGGCTATGACACAGCTGTTTATGAAGTTCATAAACAATACAAACTAAGAAGCAGGACTGTAAACATAACACAGCCTGGAACAAAAAAGGATAGACTGCAGCCCAAAAGTGCCATAGTAACAGAACCAATGAATACAACTGATTCACTTACAAAGGAAGTAACCATTGAAGAAGTTACTGAACAACTTCCCTCAATGCAGAAGCCACTGGCTGCATCATCTTTACAGCCTAATCCAAGTAAGATTCCTCAAGAGATGAAAGAAACACACAAGCCCCAAAATCAAGACAAAGATCAAGAAGAAACCTTACTAAACAAAGAAAGGGTGGTCACCCACAACACTAAGGTTCAAACTGAAAAACCTTTTGACTTGGAAGCTGAAATTGGCAAACTGAAAGTAGTCATCCCTCTTTCAGAACTAGCCAAGCATGACATCTACAAACAACAGATTAAGAAATCCCTCCAACTCACTCAAAACAAAGACAATGTCAATGTGTTGGATGACACCCCAAAATTGTTGTTTGGTCCAGAAGTTGATGGAAAAACAACAAGCACGGAGATCTTGCCTTTTTATGTCAGTTTGCATATCCATGACAAGATACTACACAATGCAATGTTTGACTCAGGAGCCTCTCATAACCTGATGCCAAAATCAGTCATGGAAAGGCTGAATCTAGACATAACT